>UESW01001677.1:33345-56737 GCA_900491605.1 Calamus simplicifolius | reverse complement strand
AATTATTTGCGACACAATTGGTGAATCGCTAAATTAAAAATAATTTTTCTAATTTTTCTGATTTATTGCATCGCTAATGCGTCGCTATTTAACATATTTAATTTTTTTAAAATATTGCGACGCACTGAGTTGCATCGCAATATTTTTTTCTCATATTTATATTTATAAAAATTAATTTTATTTAAATTATTTGCAATGCAATTGTGCGTCGCTAAATTAAAAATAATTTTCTAATTTTTTTTATTACGTCACTATTTAACATATTTAATTATTTAAAAACATTGCGACGCATTGAGTTGCATCGCAATATTTTTTTCCATATTTATATTTTATAAAAAATTAATTTAAAAATATTGCGACGTATTATTTGCATCACTAAATAAAAAAATTAATTTTTTTCGATTTTTGGTTTATTGAGTCGCTAATGCGTCGCTAATTGCGTCGCAATATTTTGTTGTCACGGAGGCGTCACAAATTGGTCACAATTTAGCAACGCAATGATGCATCACTAAATTTGCATCGCTATTTCAATATTTTCTTGTAGTGAAATAATCATAATAAACATATTAATTAAGAGGTCAAATTACCTTTATTATTTAATATTTAATTATTTTATATAATATTTGTTGGTAAAGCACATCAATTTAAAGAGCTCGATTTTAGGAATTTAACGACGCAAACAGCATACAAATCGGACTTAAAACGAACTCAAAATTAATTTTATAAAGATTCAGCACGTATTTTAAAGCAAAGTCGGCAAACCCAGTGCCAACTTCATCTTCTCAGCAGAAATTGCCTTCTTTTCGATTCTTCTCCTTCAAATTCAATCTTTCCTCCACCAATCTAGAAATAAATTGATGGAAATCTTCAAATTGAAAGAATAGGAACTTCATATGGAAGGAATTTTGAATTTTATCCGCAATATCTCCGGGATTTCTTTGCATCACGCGTCGTCTTTGATATGGAAACAGCCAGCGTTCTACTCAGCCCACGTCCGGGCTTCTATAAATGCAGTAGAGAGGCTCCGTTCGTTGTTCGTTCCGTTTGAGGCTTGAGACAGGGAGAAGTCCGTAGAGGCGCTGCATCCGTGAGATCTGTGCGTGCCGTGGCTTGGAGGCGGAGGAAGAACAGAAGCTCTGTTTCTAGGCGGCTATTCCCAAGGTTCCAAGAGTAGAGGCTGCCCTGTTCCCAGCTATTCCCAGGTTCTAGCAATCCGTGGAGTTCCAAGGCGGCCGTCCGTGGGCGTGGAGGTTCTGTCGTGCGTCCGTGGTTCATAGAGAGCGATCGTGGAGGCTCTATTCTCTGTACCCCAGCCGACTCTGTTCCCATGAGACGTTCAGAGGAGTTTTTCCCGTCCGTGGTTCGTGGATGTTCTGGAGGCGTGTGCAGAAAGTCTTCAACCCGGTTCAGCTTGTCTCTGGTTTGGTTCAGGAATTTATTGTAATATGTTGCCTTCTTAATGTCATAACTTTTTAATTAATATGAAATAAAATTTCTATTCATGTTAAATTGTTATTAAATTCTATTTAAGTGAAAATAATTTAGACTGGTCTATTCTTAAAAGGGACGGGCCGTGATCTACGGGTACGGGACCGTGCTCTTATAAGATAGACCATATCTTGATTATTTTGCACTATTAATTATCTACTTAGTTATCTATTTAGTTAAATTCATAAATTTATTTCAAGATAATCGCTAAAGTCCCTGTGGAATCGATCCCTTACTCTCACTATTTATTAGTGAAATTAAGGTGTTTTAATCGTTGCGCTACGACATGCATCAGATTTTGGTGCCGTTGCCGAGAACTTAAGTGTGTTATTTTGAAAAAAAATTATTATAAAAAAATAAAAATATATAAAAAAGATTAATTTTCTTTTATTTTTTCTTATTTTTGAATAGTTATTGTCTCTTTATTTTTATTTCCTTAATTGTTAGAATTTCTTATTTTCTTTTTAACATAAAAAAAATTTATTTCTTTCCTTTTGTACAAATCCACTTTTAACCTAATCAAATTTTCTTTTAATTAACTTACCTTAAAGAACCTGAAAGAAAACCCTAAGACACCTTCCATAAAACATAATTAATTTAAAAAAATATATATATATATATAATAAAATAAAATATAAATAAAATAATTATTTATTTTTATGCTTAGATTGACTTAGGTAAATTTATTTTCTGCAAAACTCAAAATTCTTCCATTGACATCTCATAATTTATTAGGAAATTAGAAACCTAATCACAAATTTTTTTAAAAAAAAGTAATTAGATTAATTTTGTTTGATAATTTCAAGAGCTGGACATCTGCTTGTTGCATAGCATTTTCATAATTAACTTTAAGGGCACAAACCCCTAATCAAGATAAGGTGGGATTTCATCACCCTTCCTTGGCCCACAAACCACATCCTTCATTTTGCATTAACCCAAACCGTTAACTCTAAAATTAACTAGACATCAGCCCCTAAGGAACTCGAGCTCAATAGGACAAGGCACCCAAAAGAGTTGGACCGGGTCGAGATTGACTGCTTAACTGGTGTCTAGAAAAGGAAAGGAAAGTGGTTACTTAATTGGTTCCGTTCGCTTACCTATAAGCAACGGGGGGACCCCCACTGACCTTATCCTCAACTGGCTAGTTAATCAGCTAATTTTTGACTTGGAGGGCTCCAAGGCGGTCTTGGAAGTTAGGAGCTGTCTAGATCTAGGGTAAACCTAGAATAAGAGTCTAATTTTTGTTAACTTTATTGCTAAGAATTATTAAACCCTAATTAAATTCGTCATTGCTCTTAGTTCTAGGAATCTTTTAGGATATTTTCTTTAGAATTTCTTCTTTCTCTTCTATATTAAAAAAAAATTGAATTATTGTTTGCTTTAGAGTCATTGGTAGGGTGTATGCTTGGTCGCCAATCATTGCAACCCAACCTTATACCCTTAGATCCTGAGATAGAAAGAACTATTAGAGCAAACATACTCAGAATTATGGATCCTAATAACGAAAATAATCAAGCACGACAGTTAAAAGAGTATTTCACTCCTTCAAGGTATATGTACTCTCCCTGCATTCAAGTGCCTCCAGTAGAGGCTGTCCAATACGAAATTAAGTCAAGTGTAATCCAAATGTTACCATCTTTCTATGGACTTACAAATGAGGATCCCTACAAACACTCAGATGAATTCTTGGAAATTTGCTCAACGGTCAAGATTCAAAATTTCTCTGATGATGCACTTAGGCTTAAGTTATTCCCTTTTTTCCTAAAAGATAAAGCCAAGTATTTGTTAAATTCACTAGACACTGTTATAATTTCAACTTGGGATCATTTTCAGAGAGAGTTTCTTAAGAAATATTTTTCCATAGGAAAAACAAATCAAATTAGAAAAGCCATAACAAGTTTTTTCCAAACAGATGGAGAGATGTTTCATGAGATATGGGAGAGATTTAAAGAACCGATTAGAAAATGTCCACATCATGCCATACCCAAATGGCAACTGGTTCAGTGCTTTTATGATGGTTTATCAGAAAAGCATTGGCAAATGGTTGATGCTTCATGTGGTGGGACATTTATGTTAAAAAATGAACATGAAGCTTGGCAACTCTTTGAGACATTGAGTGAGAATTATTACATCACATGTCAGTTGCTCATCGAGACCCTCCCATAGGACCTAAAAGAGGTGAAATATATGAAATAGGTCATTCTACAGATATCTATACTAAGGTAGATAAATTATTCCAGAAACTTGATCGAATTCTACAAGTTGGGAACATCTCTTTCCCATCTACTCAATTACATGAGGTCTGAATAATTTGTTCAAGTCCAACCCATTCTATAGGTGAATGTCTAGCTGCATACCAATTTTTGAACTTGTTCAAGAGCAAGTCCACCAAGCCCAAACCCAATTGGCTCCTAGAACAGGAAATGGTCCATATGCAAATACTTACAATCCTGGCTGGCGAAATCACCCAAATTTTTCTTAGAAACCTCAACCTGTAGCCAATTCATTGATCAGACCTAATTATCAAGAAACCAATTTTAGAAGCATGCCATATTCACAATATCCAAACATCCCACAACCTCCATCAAATAATCATCCTACTTTTAAAGACAAGTGTTACAAGCATTGAAAGGGCTAGAAATGAATAACCAAATCTTCACTACCACACACAATCTATTGCAAAACTAGAAACTCAGATAGGTCAATTAGCCACAGCATTTAGTAGAAGGGAGGAGGGTAAGTTACCTAGTCAGCCTATCGATAACCCAAAAGGATAATTCATGGCTGAGGGTTCCAATAGTCCTGACAAATTCTCAGAACATGCTAAATCAGTCATGACTCTCAAAAGTGGAAAAACATTGAACCCACCTGAACCAACCCAGAAATTAGAAGTGGCTAAACCAGAAAAGAGAAGAAATGAAGAAGAAAAGGAATTCAATGATCAAGCAATCACAACTAAAGCCCCATTCCCTAATGCTTTAGAATCTCCTTTGTCTTCAGATAAGAAGAATATAAAAATGAATGAATGCTTGAGTTATTTAAGCAAGTCCAAATAAACTTACCTTTTCGCGATGCTATCAAGCAAGTTCTGGCTTATGCCAAATTTTTGAAGGATTTATGCACACAAAAATGGAAAGAAAAATCATAAATACCAAAAAAAATCCATTTGACTGAGCAAGTCAGTTCAGTTGTTCAGCAAATAACCCCACCCAAACTAAAGGATCCATTTGAGGCTTGAAGAAGACGTTCGTGAAAGCTCTCTTTTTAGGAGCAGAAGTCCGTGGAGGCGCTGCATCTGTGAGATCTGTGCGTGCCGTGGCTTGGAGGCGGAGGAAGAATAGAAGCTATGTTTCCAGGCGGTTGTTCCCAGGTTCCAAGAGTAGAGGCTGCCCTGTTCCCAGCTATTCCCAGGTGTTCCCAGGTTCTAGCAATCCATGGAGTTCCAAGGCGACCGTCCGTGGGCGTGGAGGTTCTATCTTGCGTCTGTGGTTCGTAGAGAGCGATCGTGGAAGCTCTGTTCTCTGTACCCAGGCGACTCTATTCCTAGGAAACTCTGTTCCCAAGAGACGTTCAGAGGAGTTTTTCCCGTCCGTGGTTCGTGGATGTTCTGGAAGCGTCTGCAGAAAGTCTTCAACCCGATTCAGCTTGTCTTTGGTTTGGTTCAGGAATTTATTGTAATATGTTGCCTTCTTAATGTCATAACTTTTTAATTAATATGAAATAAAGTTTTTATTCATGTTAAATTGTTATTAAATTCTATTTAAGTGAAAATAATTTAGACTGATCTATTCTTAAAAAGGACGGGCCGTGATTTATGGATACGGGCCGTGCTCTTATAAAATAGACCATATCTTGATTATTTTGCACTGCTAATTATCTACTTAGTTATCTATTTAATTAAATTCATAAATTTATTTCAAGATAATTGCTAAGTCCTTGTGGAATCGATCCCTTACTCTCACTATTCTATTAGTGAAATTAAGGTGTTTTAATCGTTGCGCTACGACACACATCAGATTTTGGAGAATTAAAACCCACGATAGTAACACTATAATTGGCAGATAGATCAGTCAAAGAACCTCGTGGAATATTGGAAGATGTATTAGTAAAGGTAGATGAATTCTATTTTCCTGTCGACTTCCTTGTGTTAGATATGGATATAGTGGTAATCCTAACCAAATTCCCATCATCCTTGGATGACCTTTTCTAGCTACCGCTAATGCATGTATAAATTATAGAACGGGTGTTATGGATATATCTTTTGGAAACAAGAAGATGAGATTAAATATTTTTAATGCTTTCCAAGGACCACCTGTGTATGATTTAAATGAAGTAAACATGATAGAGGAAGTAGTAGATAAGAAATTCCAAACATGGCTTTACAAATTTTGGAATATATGACTTTACAAAGTTTGATTCGGATCCTTTACAAACATGTCTTACACATTTTGGAATATATGACTTTGATATTGATGAGTATACTAAAGAGATAAATATGTTATTAGAATTGAAACCTCTTCCAGATGACTTAAAATATTCATTCCTTAGACCCAATGATACCCTTCCAGTAATCATTGCATTTAACCTAACCTCTGAGCAGGAAGATAAATTGGTAGATGTACTTAAAGAACATAAAGAGGCAATTGGATGGACAATAGTTGATCTTAAGGGAATTGACCCTTCCGTTTGCATGCACCCATTCATAGTGAAATTGAAGCCAAACCACATAGAGACATGCAACGACGGCTAAATCCAAACATGAGGAATGTTGTTAAGAAAGAAGTAGTAAAATGGCTTGATGCTGGTATCATTTATCTAATTTTAGATAGTCAATGGTCAGTCCAATCTAAGTAGTACCTAAAAAATCGGGTATTACCATGATTAAAAATGAAAAGGGCGAATCAATTCCTACTCGCACATCAACTAGTTGGAGAGTGTGTATAGATTATCGAAAGTTGAATGTCGTGACTAGAAAAGACCACTTTCCTTTGCCTTTTATCGATCAAATTCTAGAACGGCTAGCGGGACAAAGTTTCTTTTGTTTCTTAGATAGATATTCAGGATACAATCAAGTCCTAGTATTTCCTACAGATCAAGAAAAGACCACCTTCACCTGTCCCTTTGGAACATTTGCCTTTAGACGTATGTCATTTGGTCTTTGTAATGCACCAGCCATTTTTCAACGATGTATGTTGGCCATATTTTCTGATATGATTGATTAATTTTTGGAAGTATTTATGGATGATTTTTCAGTTTTTGGT
Source organism: Calamus simplicifolius (assembly GCA_900491605.1). NCBI lineage: Eukaryota > Viridiplantae > Streptophyta > Magnoliopsida > Arecales > Arecaceae > Calamus > Calamus simplicifolius. Next base: position 49,988 of record UESW01001677.1, on the reverse strand, counting down.
GCATCATTTGATAGTTGCCTCAAGAACTTGACTAAGGTACTGAAATGATGTATGGAAATGAATTTAGTCCTAAGTTGGGAGAAGAGCCATTTTATGGTTCGTGAGGGAATTGTGCTCGGATACATTATTTCAGAGCGTGGTATTGAGGTTGATAAAGCCAAGGTTGAATTGATCTCAAATCTACTACCTCCAACCTCAATTAAACAAGTATGATCTTTTCTTGGTCATGTTGGTTTTTATAGACGCTTCATCAAAGATTTCAGTAAAATTTCTCGACCATTATGTAATTTATTGACCAAAGATGGTTCTTTTAATTTTGATGAAGATTGTCTAACAGCCTATAACATCCTTCGAACTACTTTGACCACTGCACCAATTATCAAGCCCCCAGATTGGACCATACCTTTTGAAATCATGTGTGATGCTTCTGATTATGTTGTAGGGGCAGTTTTATGACAGAAACTCAATCGAGAACCTCATGTAATTTATTATGCTAGCAAAACTCTTTCAGATGCACAAATGAACTATACTACCACTAAAAAAGAATTACTAGCAGTTATGTTTACCCTAGAAAAGTTTAGATCATATCTGTTAGGGTTTAAAGTTTTAGTTTATTCAGATCATGCAGCATTGAGGCATCTTTTATCAAAAAAGGATACAAAACCCAAACTGATTAGATGAATCCTTCTACTACAAGAATTTGATCTAGAAATCTTAGATAAGAAGGGTTCTAAAATATGGTAGCAGATCATATCTCTAGGATCTCAGTGGAATACAATAAAGAAATAATTAGAGATAGGTTTCCTGATGAGCAATTATTGTCAATTTCCCATAGCAGTCTTCCCTAGTTTGCCCACATTGTGAATTATTTGGCAACAGAAAAGTACCTTCCCATTGGATAAAACAAGAAAAAGATAGATTTTTCTCACAAATCAAATATTACTTTTGGGAAGACCCTGAATTATTTAAATACTGTTCGGATCAGGTGATTAGGCGATGTGTCCCCGAAAGTGAATTCAAAAGTATACTTAACTTTTGTCATTCTCTTGCCTGTGGAGGACATTTTAGTGGAAAGAAAACTGCATCAAAGGTACTACAAAGTGGGTTTTATTGGTCAACTCTTTTTAAAGATGCACACGAATTTGGCCATAATTGTCTCCAATGTCAACAAACAGAAAATATTTCTCGAAAAGATATGATGCCCTTAAACCCTATCTTGGTTGTAGAAATTTTTGATGTATGGGGTATTGATTTTATGGGCCCATTTTCTTCCTCTTTTGGATTCGAATACATTCTGGTGGCAGTTGATTATGTGTCAAAATGGATTGAAGCCATGGCAACTCGAACCAATGACAATAAAGTTGTAATCAAGTTTATTCAGCATAATATCCTTAGTCGTTTTGGATGCCCAAGGGCTATAATTAGTGATGGGGGTACACATTTCACGAATAGACACTTTGAAGGATTAATGAACAAATATGGAATTACTCATAAGGTAGCTACACCTTATCATCCCCAAACTAGTGGCCAAGTTGAAATATCAAATAGAGAAATTAAACATATCCTTGAGAAAACAGTGAGACCTGATAGGAAAGATTGGTCATAACATTTGGATGATGCATTATGGGCTTATCATATTGCATTTAAAATTCTCATAGGAATGTCTCCTTACAGGCTCGTATTTAGAAAAGCTTGCCATTTACCTGTAGAATTGGAACACCGTGCATTTTGGGCCATCAAGCAATTTAATTATGATATGAAAAATGCAGGTGTCAATATAAAACTCCAATTAAATGAGTTAGAAGAGCTACGAAATGATGTATATAAGAACTCAAAAATTTATAAAGAACGAACCAAAGCATATCATGACAAATTTATTAGTAGAAAAATTTTTGAACCAAATCAAAACGTATGGCTTTACAATTTAAGATTACATCTTTTCCCTGGAAAACTTCGTTCACGATGGAATTGACCTTTTATAGTAACTCAAGTATTTCCCCATGGAGCTGTAGAGCTTAAAGACCCAAGCAGGGAAATACATTCAAAGTAAATGACCAACATTTGAAACTATATATAGAAGAATTAATGATGGAGAAATTGTTGAATCAATTGACCTTGTGAACCCAACACTATCATAATGAGTAGCACAGTCTAGCTGAAGACTTTAAACTTAGCGCTCTTTGGAGGCAACCCAGTTTATTAGTTATTTTTAACTTTCTGTTCTTTTAATATGACCAGAGAAGAGCAACAGAAGAAGATTGAAAGAAGATGGCAACAATGAAACCTCCAACCTTCAAACACTCTACCAGGTAGTATCTTTCCTTGAAATTAATTTTTCTTCCATTAGGGATAATGGAAATTAAGTTGGGGGGGAGGAAAAAGAATAAGTAAATCCTCGAGTAAAACTATAATCAGATGTGTGTACCAAATTCTGTCTCGATTTGAAGTTAATCAAGCAGTCTATTAATGAATTAATGGTTAGATTATTTTGAGATACTGAGGAATAAATTATTAAGAAAACCTAATAAAAGGTAGGGTTTAGCCCAGAAAAATTTTTAGAATAATTTCAGACCATCCTGACCACTGATCTTAATAGTACAATCTACTTAATAAGGGTATGGGTGAAAATGTCATAAAAAAAATTTTCTCTTGAAGTTAATAAATTAGGTTCTTAACATCTTTCACTGAGTAACTGGGCCCCATCACCTAAGAAAGTGATGTTGTTCGCGTAAAAAGGTGAGAATGTAAAAGAACCTAAGTAGAGTCAGTCCTACCTAAAGCCTTTTTAACTCGAGTCAGTAAGTCGAGGGGTGTTTTACACCTAATGCCCTAAAATCAATTGGTTTGGGAGCCATTGGCCTAAAGCTCGCTACAAGGGTTAATTAGAAAGCAAAGGGTTAGGACATTGCACTGACTTTACATATAAATATATAAATAAGGGAACCAAATTACAAAAGACATTACACCCAACCCAAATTAAGTTAGAAGACTTAATTAGAGAAGTGGAAAGTTTGTGAAGGAAGACTTCTATAAATTCTTATGGACTACACTTTATCACTAAATGGGTAAACTTAATAATCCAATGAAGTACCTTCCTTATGATCTATACAAAATTTTTAAGAACTGTAAGATAACTATCAATTCTTGGACTAGCTTGGTACATATTTCTAAATTTCTTATTTACTCGAGGATGAGTAAGATTCAAGTTGGGGGGAGTGATAAACGCACAAATAATCATAATAAACATATTAATTAAGATGTCAAATTACCTTTATTATTTAATATTTAATTATTTTATATAATATTTGCAGGTAAAGCACATCAATTTAAAGAGCTCGATTTTAGAAATTTAACGACGCAAACGGCACGCGAATCGGACTTAAAATGAACTCGAAATTAATTTTATAAGGATTTAGAAGTACATTTTAAAGCAAAGTCGGCAAACCCAGTGCCGACTTCATCGTCTTCTCAGCAGATATTGCCTTCTTTTTGCACGATTCTTCTCCTAATCAAATTCAATCTTTTCCTTCACCAATTAAGAAATAAATTGAATAGGAAAGTAACAAATTGAAAGAATTAAACTCATATGGAAGGAATTTTGATTTTATTCGCAATTTCTCTGGGAATTCTCTGCATCACGTGTCGTTTTATATGGAAACAGGATGTCTCTAATAAGGAAACAAAACCTGGCTCCGCGTCAAGACTGCGTCCGAACCTCTACAAATAGCAGAGCCAGGAAAGGAGGGAGGGCATTCATGGGTTCGTCCTTTGTTCCGTCCGTGGCTTGGAGGCTGTCGGAGCCGTTGAAGATCTCTGGAAGCTCTGTCTCAGGAGCAATTGAGTAGCAGTGGAGGCTCCGTTCGTTGTTCGTAAGGATCCATTTGAGGCTTGAAGAAGACGTTCATGGAAGCTCTCTTTTCAGGAGCAGAAGTCCGTGGAGGCGCTGCATCCGTGAGATCTGTGCATGCCATGGCTTGGAGGCGGAGGAAAAATAGAAGCTCTGTTTCCAGGCAGCTGTTCCCAAGGTTCCAAGAGTAGAGGCTGCCCTGTTCCCAGCTGTTCCCAGGTGTTCCAGGTCCTAGCAATCCGTGGAGTTCCAAGGCGGCCGTCCGTGGGCGTGGAGGTTCTGTCGTGTGTCGTGGTTCGTAGAGAGCGATCGTGGAGGCTCTATTCTCTGTACCCAGGTGACTCTGTTCCTAGGAAACTCTGTTCCCAGGGACGTTCAGAGGAGTATTTCCCGTCCATGGTTCGTGGATGTTCTGGAGGCATCTGCAGAAAGTCTTCAACCCGGTTCATCTTGTCTCTGGTTTGATTCAGGAATTTATTGTAATCTGTTGCCTTCTTAATATCATAACTTTTTAATTAATATGAAATAAAGTTTTTATTCATGTTAAATTATTATTAAATTCTATTTAAGTGAAAATAATTTAGATTGATCTATTCTTAAAAGGGACGGGCCGTGATCTACGGGTACGGTTGTGCTCTTATAAGATAGACCATATCTTGATTATTTTGCACTGCTAATTATCTATTAGTTATCTATTTAGTTAAATTCATAAATTTATTTCAAGATAATCACTAAGTCCCTATGGAATCGATCCCTTACTCTCACTATTCTATTAGTGAAATTAAGGTATTTTAATCATTGCGCTACGACACGCATCAAGTAGTTAGCTTCTTAGTTAACTATTTCAAAAGTGCATGAGGCCAGAAAAAAAGTAGTTAGCTCTCCAGCTAACTCAATTCAAAATTCATGCGGCCAGGAAGAGAGAATTTGTTAAAGTAGTTAGCTCTTCAGCTAACTAGATAAAAAGTTTTATGCATCAAGAGAAAAAGTAGTTAGCTATTCAGCTAACTGAATTCAAAACTTCATGCACCCAGGAGAGATAAAAGGATAAAGTAGTTAGCTATTAAGCTAACTTGTTCTATGTTTCATTCGGCCAAGAGAAAAAAATGCCCAAGGTAGTTAGCTCTTAAGCTAACTCTTTCACTATATCATTCGGCCAGGAGAGAAAGAAGAACACAATATTTAGCTTCCCAGCTAACTGAAGCAAGCTTTCATACGCCCATGAGAAAAGAAGTTAGCTTCCCAGCTAACTAAATTCAAATATTATGGGAACCGCCCAAAGGAGAAGCTAGCTCTCCAGCTAGCTTGATTTGAATTCTATTCGGCCAAGACAAAAAATCTGCAATAAACAGTTAGCTACTAAGGCTAACAAGCTAACTAAATAGAGGAAGGAAGTTAGCTAGATAGCTAACTCGTTCCAAGAAACTTTCGGCCAACCTGTTGCAAGAGAAAATAGTTAGCTTCCAAAGAAATCCAGCTAACTCGTAGAGGGAGTAAGCTAGCTCATAAGCTAACTTATTTTTAGCATGGTTCGGCCAGGCTAACAGTGCAAAGAAAAATAGCTAGCTAGCAAGAGAAGAAAGTTAGCTATGGAAGGAAATAAGCTAGCTCCCAAGCTAGCTATTTTCTCCAACCATTCGGCCAGCACAAACACATGTAAAAATAGGTAGCTAACATGTAAGTCCAGGTAGCTAAAAAAAAGGATAAGCTAGCTAACTAGCTAGCTCACATAGTCATGCAATCATCCAGGGAATAATGGATCAATTGGCTATTTTCAAGATAAGAGAAAACAAGCATCCATGTAACAAATAAAATTTTACTTGATAAGGCTCACTTGTACGACACTTGTACATCCCTGCATTAATCTTAATTTCCATAATAAACTTAATCATAATTGTATTGGAATCATCAAAATCAATCTAGGGGTCAACAATCTCCCCCTTTTTGATGATGACAAAACTATTAAGCATGCAAAAATATGTAATCTCCCCCTGAGTATATTAATCTCCCTGAATATATGGAGTGCATGACTTTCTCCATAATTTCATTTTATGCATTATTCTTCTCCCCCTTTTTATCATTGATCAAAAAGATGATTTGAGGAATATGCAATAATCCAACGCATAATTCATGAAGATAAGATGCATGCAATATTCATATTAAGTCAAACATAATACATTGTCAAGCCAAGCATAAGATAAATATTACAAACCATTGTCCTAAACATTTATCACTCATAGAACAAATATTACAAGCATCATACAAAACATAAAACCAACATAATACAATATGAAGTCATACATCATCATCTGAAAAGATAACTTTGGGTTGCTGAGAGGATCCGTCCGGTTGACTGGACGGTCCAGGGACATCATCTGACTGTTACGGAGGAGGCATCCATAGGTTTGGATGAGAGAACAATGCATTAGGAGCTGAGGCAGCAGAGAGCAATGTAGGTTTCTATGAGACTGCTAAGCTTCATGGTAGATGCGTTCAGGTGATCAAAAGCATTCGATGCATCCTTCGTTTGGCTTTTATTAGATCGCATTTGATAAGTCACCCATTCAGCTTTAGTTTCAAAGTTTTCAACTTGGATTTCAATAGGTCGACTTCTTTCAAAATACGATCCATCAAAGAATCATTGTGATGGAACACTCGGCCATTAAGAACATTAACATCATGGACAAGTTGTTTTTGAGTTAATTAATTGAAAAAGGGTTTCAAAAACTGAGGAGATGGGGTACCATAGTGAAGTCATTAGCAGATGAATTGCTATCACTGGTACTTTGACTTGATTGAGCAATGGAAAGATCATGGATAATCTGCTAAATCTGTTCTTCACAGACTCGCACGATAGGAAATGTAGAAGTTGACTTGCCATATCGATTTGAAGATTCGGGTACATCAGGAGGTTCAGTTAAAAAAGAATTTGGTTCAGTCATTCCAGCTAAGAATGGATTGGGTTGATGAAAATCAAAATTAAAGAAGTTTAGAGGAGAACAAGCAGGTGGAGGTGGATCTGAAGGTACTAAATTTGTTGGTTGAGGAGCAGGTTTATCACCAGTTTTAGACCTAACTTTGGTCCATATACCATTTCGTTTAGCATAATCCATACGGTGGAGGGAATGAGCATTAAATACATCAGTATGACGTGATGCTACACTCGTTTCTCCTTTGAGTTTCACATGGTGAAATTCAAACACGTAGGTGAGAAATATCCCGTATGGTAATGCAACTTTAGATCTACCTACAGCTTCTTTCATTATATTATCATTAATTCAAGAAAATTTAAAGGAGTTTCTTCTAATATATCAAACATTATACATATATCTCTATCAGTTACAGCATTAAATAATCCGGCACGAGGGGCAAAAATCTTTGCAATGATGCTATGTAGTAATCTATTTTCAACAGATAACATGTTTGCATCAAGATTAACTATATTAGCATCATCATCCTCTAAGCCTAAAATCGTTGCAATTTTATAGTTTCTTTCACTTGGGAAGTTTACTAGAATGCCACTTGATGGAATACTTAAGGCGGAACCTAGCATTTCACTATCAAATTGGATTTTAACATTTTTGACAATTGAGGTTATGGTTCCATCACCAAAATTTATATTTTCATAAAACTCATGTATTAAATTTGGAAAGATATGCTTTTTAGTGGATAATAGATTTGACCAACCTTGAGATGCGAGTAATTTTCCTATCTTAAACTCTTCTTGTTCTAGGAAATTAAAATCTACTAACCTTCCATTTGCTATTGATCTAGTGGTAATGGTTGGAAAGATACATCTTGAAGAAGAAGAATGCTTCTTTGAAAGATCGGAGGACTCATCTCTTGAATGAGTTAATTTCTTCTTTGGAGCCATTCCATTTCTTCTAGATGTGGAAGGATTTGAAGCTTGAAGAAGAAGAATGAAGGAAGGAGTGGAGACGGTTTGGAGAAGGCATGGAGAAGAAGAGAAGAAGCCGGTTGGAGACAAGTTTTCTTGGAAAAAACGTATGAAGTGAAGAGGGACAAAAGGCTTTTATATGAAAATCTAAAGTGGTTAACTGATCAGGTGGCTGGTTGGTTGCCTGGTCAGTTAACTACTTTAAAGAAATCCAAGAAAAGGTAGGTGGCCGGTTGAGTGGATTCAATTGAAGTGGATTTCATGGTAGGGAGATGGCCAAAGCCAGTTAACTAGTCAGCTAACTGACACACTAAAAGACGAAAGCAATGATTACAATTTAAGAGATATTTCATGAAGGGATTTGATTGATTAGATTAAGATTAGTCAAGCAACACATGCTAACCATAATTTTTAATCATAAAGTCAAGTACCACAAGCATAATTAATTAAATAAATGGATCAATCATTCCAAGTTCCCTTCTAATTTCATAAAATTTTGATTTTTCTAATGGTTTAGTAAAAATATCTGCTAGTTGTTTTTTAGTACATAAGAATTCTAGTACAATGTCACCATTATTAACATGATCCCTAATGAAATGATGTCTAATTTCTATATGTTTAGTTCTTGAATGTTGAATGAGATTTCTAGTTAAATTAATTGCACTAGTGTTATCACATTTTATTGGTATGCCTTTCTGTTTGATACCATAATCCTCTAGCTGCTGCTTAATCCATAAAATTTGAGCACAGCAACTTCCAGCTGCAATGTATTCGGCCTCGGCTGTAGATAATGCTACTGAAGTTTGCTTTTTGCTAAACCATGAGATTAAGTTAACACCTAAGAATTGGCAAGTTCCACTAGTTGATTTTCTGTCTAATTTACATCCAGCAAAGTCTGAATCGATGTATCATATTAAGTCAATACTAGATTGTCTGTCATACCAAAGTTCTAAATTTTTAGTTCTATTTAAATATTTAAATACCCTTTTAACAGCAAGCAAGTGTGATTCTTTAGGATTAGCTTGATATCTGGTACACATGCAAACACTAAACAGGATATCAGGTCTACTAGCAGTTAAATATAATAAAGATCCTATCATGCCTCTATAAAGTTTTAAATCAACAGATTTTTAGAATTATAAGATTCAAGTCTACAAGATGAGCTCATAGGGGTACCGATACTCTTAGATGTCTCCATGCCAAACTTTTTGATCATTTCCTTGATATACTTGGATTGGCTTATGAAGATCCGTCTTTGCTTTGCTTGATCTAAAGTCCGAGAAAATAATTTAATTCTCCATCATACTCATCTCGAACTCTCTTGCATAAGCTTAGCAAAGTCCTTGCATAAAAAATCATTAGTGGCACCAAAAATGATATCATCTACATAGATTTGAATAATTAAAATATCATTATTTTATCTTTTAATAAATAGAGTTGTATCTACATTTCCTCGAATGAAGTCATTACTAATCAAGAATTTGCTTAACCTCTCATACCAAGCCCGGGGTGCTTGCTTCAAACCATACAAAGCTTTGTTTAATTTAAATACGTGGTTTGGAAACAAGTGGTTTTCCAAGCCGGATGGTTGTTCCACAAAAACTTTTTCAGCAATGTATCCATTTAGGAAAGCGCTTTTAACATCCATTTGATATAGTTTAAAGTTCATAAAGTAAGCAACAGCAAGAAGTAATCTGATAGCTTCTAATCTAGCAACAGGGGCATAAGTTTCATCAAAATCAATTCCTTCTTCTTGATTATAACCCTTAGCTACTAGTCTTGCTTTATTTCTAATTATGTTACCATGTTCATCCAATTTATTTCTAAAAACCCATTTAGTTCCTATAATTTGATGATCATGAGGTATCAATAAGAGTCCATACATTATTTCTTTCAAATTGATTAAGTTCCTCATGCATTGCATTTATCCAATTAGCATCATTTTTAGCTTCATCATAGCATTTAGGTTCAATTTTAGAAACAAATGCTAAGTTATTATAAGTATCTCTAAATGACGATCTCGTCCTAATTCCTTGAGATAATTCACCAATAATTTGATCTTTAGGGTGACTGTGAACATACCTCCATCCTCTTTAATCATCATTACCTTGTGAGGCTTCAGGTGGATTAGCGTTGCTTTCTTCATTTATCTCTTGTGTATCTGAATCATCCTTATCCTTCAAGGTGATATCTTTGAGTTGATCTTCAATTTCATCTGCATCATTTATACCTTTTCTCTTCCTTAATGGAAGATCATTAGATTCATCAAAGATAACATGAATTGATTCTTCAACTACTAAAGTCTTTTTGTTAAAAACTCTAAAAGCTCTACTATGTAAAGAATAACCAAGAAAAATTCCTTCATCAGATTTAGCATCAAATTTATCAAGGTTTATTTTTTCATTATTTAAAACAAAACAGCGGCATCCAAAAACATAAAATAACCGATGTTAGGTTTTCTTCCTTTCCAAAGTTCATACGGAGTCTTTTTCAAAACAGGTCTGATTAATGCATGATTTAAAACATAATATGCAGTGTTGATAGCTTCAGCCCAAAAGTATTTTGGGAGATTACTCTCACATAACATGGTACGAGCCATTTCTTCTAAACTTCTGTTCTTTCTTTCTACTACTCCATTTTGTTGAAGTGTTCTGGATGCAGAAAAATTATGTTCAATTCCATTTTCATTACAAAAATTTTCAAAATATTGATTTTCAAATTCTTTTCATGATCACTTCGTATCAATTAAACAGAAGAATTCTTTTCATTTGTAATTCTTTTAAATAATTTTTGAAATGATGGAAATGCTTCATCTTTACTAGCTAAGAATAAAACCCATGTAAAACGAGAGAAATCATCAATCACGACAAAACCATATCTTTTTCCTCCTACACTAGTTGTTCTTGTAGGACCGAATAAATCCATATGTAAGAGTTCCAAAGGTCTAGTGGTTGAAATCACATTTTCGATTTAAAAGAGACTCGGGTTTGTTTTCCAAGTTGACAAGCATCACAGATTTTATCTTTTCAAAAGTAAGTTTTGGCAAACCATTTACTAAATCCTTTTTGATTAATTTAGATAACAAATCCATGCTTGCATGAGCTAACCTACGATGTCATAACCAACTATTATCAGTTTTATTATTCATAGCAACTAGGCAATCAACATTTCGATCATTTAAATCATTCAAATCAACAATGTATACATTACATGCCTATGACCAATAAATTTCATATTTTCATTTGTAGGATTTTTAGCAATGCATAAAGATGCTTCAAATGTAACTTTAAATCCTTTGTCACATAATTGACTAATGCTTAGTAAACTGTGTTTTAATCCTTTCACAAGTAAGACATTATCAATAAAAGCATGAGGTGTGATACCTATTTTTCCAATGCCAATAATTTTTCCTTGGTCATTATCACCAAAAGTAACAATACCTCCATCTTTTGCCTCCAAAGTGATGAATTGAGATTCATCACCCGTCATGTGTCTTGAGCACCCGCTATCCAAGTACCATTGTCTTTTAGTTGCTCGGGTAGCAAGATACACCTGCATACACAATTTTAAGTTTTGCTCTTAGGTACCCAAGCTTTCTTGGGTCCTTTTGGGTTAGTTAAAATAGTTCCTTTTGGAACCCATATTTGTTTAACATTATGTGTATGACAAGTATATGCTTTGTGTCCTAATTTACCACATTTAAAGCATGTAATTTTAGTTGAATCATCAGCATGCACATAAATATTTTTTAGAAATTTTTATCTTTCAATAGGATTATATCCAAGATCAGCTCTATTGTAAACAACCCTTTGACTATTTAATATCATTTCTAGCTTTTGAACTCAAAGTAAATTTATCAATAATTGGTCTTAATTTACTCACTTCATTTTTCAAATCTTGGTTTTCCTTTAATAATGATTCATTATTATTTGAAATTCTTTCTTTTTCAAGAATAAGTTCTTTAATTTCATTTTTCAATATTTGTTCTTTGAACTTAATTTTGCAAAATCATCTACAAGTTCATAGAATACACCATGCAATTCATCGAAAGTAAAGTCATCTAGAAAACTAGGACTTACCTCATTATCATCAGCCATGAAGCATACATTGGTGGCTTCGGTCTTTTCTTCATCTTCTGAACTTGTTGCTTGACTGTCGCTCCATATAGCTAACATAGCTTTCTTCTTTATTTTCTTAAATCCTTTCTTCAATTGTGGACATTCCGGTTTGATATATCCAGGCTTCTTGCACTCAAAGCATATAGGAGGTTCACTTCTTTCCTTTTCTTTGCTATGATCTCCTTTAGTAAATATTTTTCTTTTTCCAAATTTCTTTCTCCTCATAAATTTCTTGAATTTTCTGAAGATAAGTGCCATTTCATCATCTTTTTCACTATTACTGGTTTCTTCCTCACTTTTCCTCATCTTGAGCAGCAGCACTCTTCAATGCCATAATCCTTTTCTTCTTTGATTCATCTTTATCATTGTGTTGTCGTTGCTGGAGTTCATGAGTCATCAAAGAACTTACCAATTCTTCAAGTGATAAAGTATTGAGGTATTTTGCTTCTTGTATAGCAGTCACTTTTGCTTCCCATGATTTAGGTAAAGATCTTAAAATTTTTCTAACAAGATCACTGTTAGCATAAGGTTTTCCTAAACTTTTCAAACCATTAATGATATCAGTAAATCCAGTAAACATATCAGTGATATTTTCAGCTGAATCCATCTTAAATAATTCATACTTATGGACAAGCATATTAATTTTGGATTCCTTGACTTGATTAGTACCCTCATGGGTGACTTCAAGTCTATCCCAAATCTCTTTAGCAGACATGCAAGTAGATATACGGTTAAACTCATTTGCATCAAGAGAACAATAAAGAACATTCATAGCTTTTACATTTAATTGAGCTAATTTCTTATCTTGCTCATCCCATTCTGATTCAGGCTTTGCAATATCAATATTATCAATTAACAGGCATTTGCATAATAGTGCAATATTATCAATTCCATTAACAGTTGGGTGTGTGGCTCCTATTAGATGTATGATTCCCCATAAATCTAGTTAATCAAGTAGTTGAATAAGAGAGAGTTTTATCCTCGTCCACTCCCCAAAAATCCTTTGGGAATTTCACTAATCGTATCATAATGATTACAACCCCTAGCCTTCCTGGCTAGTCCTCTTGTTTCACGGCATAAGGCAGCCAAACCCCTAGCCTTACCCGGCTAATCCTCTTGTTTAACGGCACAAGGAAGCCAAACCCTAGCCTTACCCGACTAGATCTCTTGTTTAACGGTACAAGGAAGCCAATCAACAATCTAGGATTATCCTTAACCCTATTATAAGAAATTTTAGAATAGATAACAGATAGCTCCTAACTTGAGCAAATATTCAAAGAATACTTTACAAATTTGAAGCAAATCTTCAGTAATAATGTGGATCTCTGAGGTAGCTGAAGCTTTTAATGCTTTACCTGATCTAGACGACTTGAGCAGAGATTGAGATTTGTCAACTTCAATGCACAAGAACTTGCTTTCCAACACTTCGAAAAATATGCAATGAATACTCTCTTTCTTGATTTCTTTCTCCTTTTTTTCTTTTTCAAATTCGTCATTGTGTTCCTCTGATCTCATATATTTAAACCAAGAAAAATGTCTATTAGATACATTGGTAATAAGAGGAAATTAAAACGGGAGAAAATGTAACCGTTTGAATTTATTTCCCTAAGCATTGATGGCATTTAATCCTTTGAAGAAAGATCTTTGTCAAACACCAAAAGATCAAAAGTCAGTAATCATAAAAATAGAAATATAATTAAAGAGAGAGAGTGTGTGTGTGAGAGCATAAGAGTGCAGAGTGGTGGTTGGCTGGAATTTATTTTCCAGCTAGCTCCTTTGAAGACATCTGGCTCATGGAGAAGCAAGAAGAAGAGGCTCCAAGCTAGCTATACAATCCAGCTAGCTAGTTTGAAAAACTCCATGGCAAGAAGAATAGAATCAGCCATAAAGAAAATAAAGTAGTTAGCTTTCAAGCTAACTCTTTCTATTATGATCACATCTTGGAGATAAAAAAAATCTGCCACTTAGGAAAAGTAGTTAGCTTCTTAGTTAACTATTTCAAAAGTGTATGAGGCCAGAAAAAAGTAATTAGCTCTTCAGCTAACTCAATTCAAAATTCATGCGGCCAGGAAGAGAGAATTTGTTAAAGTAGTTAGCTCTTCAGTTAACTAGATAAAAAGTTTCATGCATCAAGAGAAAAAGTAGTTAGCTATTCAGCTAACTGAATTCAAAACTTCATGCGCCCAGGAGAGATGAAAGGATAAAGTAGTTAGCTGCTAAGCTAACTTGTTCTATGTTTCATTCGGCCAAGAGAGAAAACGCCCAAGGTAGTTAGCTCTTAAGCTAACTCTTTCACCATATCATTCGGCCAGGAGGGAAAGAAGAACAAAATAGTTAGCTTCCCAGCTAACTGAAGCAAGCTTTCATACGCCCATGAGAAAAGAGTTAGCTTCCCAGCTAACTAAATTCAAATATCATGGGAACCACCCAAAGGAGAAGCTAGCTCTCCAGCTAGCTTGATTTGAAGTCTATTCGGCCAAAACAAAAAATCTGCAATAAACAGTTAGCTACTAAGGCTAACAAGCTAACTAAAGAGAGGAAGGAAGTTAGCTAGACAGCTAACTCGTTCCAAGAAACTTTCGGCCAGCCTATTGCAAAAGAAAATAGTTAGCTTTCAAAGAGATCCAGCTAACTCGTAGAGGGAGTAAGCTAGCTCACAAGCTAACTTATTTTTAGCATGGTTCGACCAGGCTAACAGTGCAAAGAAAAATAGCTAGCTAGCAAGAGGAGGAAGTTAGCTATGGAAGGAAATAAACTAGCTCACAAGCTAGCCGTTTTCTCCAACCATTCGGCCAGCACAAACACAGGTAAAAATAGATAGCTAACATGTAAGTCCAGGTAGCTAAAAAAAGGATAAGCTAGCTAACTAGCTAGCTCACATAGTCATGCAATCATCCAAGAAATAATGATTAATTAGCTATTTTCAAGAAGAGAAAACAAGCATCCATGTAACAAATAAAATTTTGCTTGATAAGGCTCACCTGTACGACACTTGTACATCCCTGCATTAATCTTAATTTTCATAATAAACTTAATCATAATTGTATTGGAATCATCAAAATCAATTTAAGGGCCAACAAGTTCGATGCAAGGGGCTCACCTCTTCAGATGAGGACATCAAAAGATACCGTGCCTCGAGGTATGGAACTCGGACCATCTCCGAGCAATAAAGGCCTTCAAGGGATACAGTATCCCTAGGATATGGAACTCGGATCATCTTCGAGCAAAGAAGACCTTCAAGAAATACAGTACCCTGAAGACATGGAAATAGATTAAACCCGAGTATATTATGAGTGAAGTATGCCTGAACCGAGCCATTTTTCTCATTATAATAAAACTTCACTCTTCGATTCAAATATTTCTTATTAAAAAATAATTTTTCTTAAGTTGTGGATGAAAGGCATGTCTCACCCAATCATTGACCTACAGGTCCATTTCTACCTCGACAGGGCCGAGCAACATTCTTCGAACCTCAGCACGATCGAGCAAAATTTCTTCGAACCTCGGCACGGTCAAGCAATATTTCTTCGAACCTCGGTACGGCCGAGCAAATTTTTCACCGAACCTCGGCAGGCCAAGCAACATATCTCTGAACCTCGGCACGGTCGAGCAAATTTTTCTTCGTACTTCGATAGGGCCGAGCATCATTTCTTCATACCTTGATAGCGCCAAGTAAAAATTTCTCTATACCTCGGCACGATCGAGCAATATTTCTTTGAACCTCAGCACGGCCGAGCAAATTTTTCTCCATACCTTAGCAGATCCAAGCAACATTCTCTATATCTTGGCAGAGCCAAGTAAAAATTTCTTCGTACCTCGGCAGAGCCAAGCAGCATTCTCTGTACCTTGGCAGAGCCAAGTAAAACTTTGCAGAATCAAGGTTTATCGGCCACGTGCCTTGACCTTCGATTTGGCCACGTTTCACCTAGCTAGTCTCCTGCTTGGCATTTATGGGGTCATCATGACGTGCCTCTATTGGTTCAAATCCTACCAATGAGATTGAGCAATCATGAACTCTACTCCCTATGCCCAAACCTACGCTTTGAACTAAGGAGTGGGGGGCATGTGTTACGGAAAAAAATTATCGCCACATCAATAAATGTGCTCGATGAATAGAGCCGAACTATCTGACTGAGCTACAGAACTGAACTATCTGGCCGAGCTACAGAGCTGAACCATCTGGCTGAGCTATCTCAGTATCTGAAAAGGCCGAACTATATTCGAACCTCGGTAGGGTCAAGCTATATTAATACCTCGTCAGGATCGATCCTTATCCTTTCAACGTAAGCGCCATTGCTGCTTCAAACTATATCGGATATCTCGGAGGATGAACCACCCTAATCACAAGAATCGTGGAAAGAGCCTCTCAAAACGGCAACTGAAGCCAAATACAGCACTCCGTCCATGATCAATGGGATTCCAAATTCTCGATAAAGCGTCCGTCAGCTTCAACAACTGCCGATCCCCGTAACCGTTTAGATTATAGCCTTATCGGATGTCAACTTCCTAAAATGTGCCCAAAAAATCAGGTAACGGTTCACCTCCTTGGCAGCGTACAAATGCCAAGTCCCAAGACCTTTCAGGTACGCTCTCGAAGGCAATCTAAACCCAAAAAATAACTCTAGCAAAAGTCATTGCTCTTAAAATTAATGCCAAGGATGAAGATCCTTCTGCTAGAATCTTCTCCTCTCATCTGTTTACTCAGAATTTTCACTGACTTGAGCATCCGAGGATCTTTTGCTGGAACCCTCTCTGTGATTCTTGTGTGAGGACTGCCTTG
>UESW01001677.1:0-26619 GCA_900491605.1 Calamus simplicifolius | reverse complement strand
TTGACTATGTTTCTGAGAGAGATATCTTTGTAATGGATGCTATAGTGACTGGAAAACCCATTAATCTTCCAAGCATGATATTATGGTACATTGCTGATTGTGGGAGCAAGAGGAAATCTAGTTTACCCTACGACATGATTCTAACTAAGATCTTTCAAAGCCAAGGGATAATCATATCCGATAGTGAGCCAATGAGAAATTTAAGACACACCGATTACTATAGTTTGGCCACTATTCATAGAATGGGATTTGTGAAGAAGGATGACAGATGGGAAAGGAAAGGTATGATGGAAGATAGAGCCACGGATATTGAGGCACCTGGACCGTCAGTTAGACATTCATCTCCTGTACCTCCGAGCTCTTCTGTTCCTATTCCAGCTTCTTCTCCTGCTCCGATGGTTGATCAGTCATCTTCTTCGTCTATCGGTTTTTCAGATCTTCAGTTAAGGCAGCTTAAAAGTCTTCTTGATGATCAGGTAGATAAATTGAAATCAGAGTTTAAAAACAAATTTATGAATCTTAAAGAAACTCTTTATTCATTAGATGATCGGATCACCAAGATTGAATCAACTCTTAGCACTTCAACTGAGTCTTTAAGTGGTGACCTAAAGAATATTTTTGAAGAACTTAAAGACATCTGTGGAGATGGTGAGACCTATGCAAAATGCAATGCTGAACTTCAAGACAAAATATTAGCTGCTTATACTTTTGTAGATGAAAGACTGAAAGATTATGTTAAGATCCAAACTGACGGAATGAAGAATATTATAGATCACTTAACAAGGATTGTAAGGACTCACTTTTGATGTAATAGATGCTTAGTCTTTGCAATGTAATGAAGTTCATATTATGTTTTACATTTTGATACTTTGATGTAATGAAAAGTCTGTTTTGAATGCTCAATGTAATCTGAGTTTGAATGTACTTCTCCTATTATCAATGAATCTCAGATCTTGTTAAAACATATCTTGAATGAATGAATGTGATTATGTTTGATGCATCTCTACCTTTTTGTTGATAACAAAAAAGGGGGAGAGTTTTATAACTGTATATGCATGGGAGAAATTAAACTAATTGAATGAATGAGATAAAAGGAAGTAATAACTAAACATTTCACATACAGTAAATGAATGAAAAAGCAATTTAGATGAAAAGGCTATACTTTGACATTAAATTGTGTATAAGCTTAATTTGAATGAATGGAATATTTATTGTTGTTTCGTAGGGGGAGCTACCTCATTCAGGGGAGCCTAACTATGAAAATAAAATAAATTCTTTAATCGATCATGCATATACTCAATGTTTTTGTCATCATCAAAAAGGGGGAGATTGTTGGGGAGATTGTTGAGAAATTGTTGCCCCAATCTAATTGATTTTGATGATTACCAAAAGCCATGAGTATATTAAAAGATGCAATAAGTTTATTTACATGAGCAATGAATTTATTTAGAACAATCAATGAGTATGTTAAGTATGACTTTAATCAATTTGAAAGTAACTTCAAGCTCCATGTTTAAGCTTTCAAAAAGAAATTTTTATACTTCATATCTCAATCAATGAGTTTTTGAAACATTTCTTGAATTGATTCCAAATGACAATTTTATTGTATTCAAGTCAAAAAATTGATTTAAAATGAATCTGGAACGAATTTCAAGTCAATCAGAAAATTCTCTGATTTTCGATACATTCCGGAGCCGACTCTAGAGTTTCAGAGTCGACTCCATTCAGTTTACAGAAATGTCTGTTTGTCTCGAGTCGACCCATGTGATTTCTCGAGTCGACCCCCGATTCTGTCGAGCCGACTCCATGACTGTGTGAGTCGACTCCGCTCAGACACCAGAGAATTGTTTTTCTGAGCACTTCACGAGTCGACCCCTTGCCTTTTATGAGTCGACCCCCGACTGTCAGGAGTTGACACCTTATTTTCGATGAGTCGACCCTTTGACTTTCTGAATATTTCTATTTTTGGTATCGCGTCTTCGAGCCGACTCGCCTAAAGCTGGAGTCGACTCCAACAAATCTGGGCGTGATTTTTCTGAATGCCAACTCAGCGCCAACGGTAAGATTTTTCAATAACGGCTATATTTCTTTGTTTCTAACGGCTATATTTTTGCAGAATCTATAAATAGAGAAGCTGTTTTCAAATCAAACACAAATATAGAGAGATACAAATCTAGAGAGAAAAAGAAAAATCTTTCAGAAAAAGAGAAAAAAATAGAGCATCATTTGAAAAATCCGAGATTCAAAAATAGAGTGAAAGAAAAGGCGTAAAATCAAAGAAGACTTCATCTGTGCTCAAGTTCATCAATCCAAGAGAAGTCTAGAAGAAAATCCAAGAGCCATTCAAGAGAAAATCAAGAGATTTTCAACATTCAAAGAAAGGAAGAAAAAGCTCAAATCCTTCTCAACTGCTTCAACTGTGAAGAATCGGAGCTGAGGCTTGATTCAATCTAGCAAGGAGAAGAAGAGAAGAAGAAAAGAAGAAAAGCTCAAAAGCCAACCAACTACAAATCAGGCTTTTCTAAACCTTGTTTATTTATTTGTTTATTTGCTCATTGAGGAGCTGTGTACTTGAAAAATAATATTTCTTTTGTTTGTGTCTAGTTCAATCTGAGGGATTGAACTAGTGGAGGTAGTCTTACCTCGGTACAAGCTTGGTATAGCTTGTGTTAGGGTTTTTGTGCTGGTGAGCCCAGAAAACCGGCTGGGTTCGTTGTGATCCCGGGAAAACAACAAGTTTGAGTTGTGAGCTTGTAAAACAACTCGGCTGTAATCAAGGAAGATTATAGTGTGGACCCAAGTGAATCTTGGGAGTGGACGTAGGTGTTGGTTACACCGAACCACTATAAAATCTTTGTGTTTGTCGTGTCTCCTTTATCTCTATCTCTATCTTTATCTTATTGATTGTATTTTGTTTTTGCATCAGCATTCACTTTCACTCACACTAAGCAAACAAATATTTCAAAAGGTTTAAATTTTTTTAAAGAACCCAATTCACCCCCCCCCCTCTTGGGTTGTCATCTGGGCCAACACTTGGCATGGCGTGGGCCCCTGCATTCGGAGTCGACACATTTTGCTTAGGAGCCCCCCTATTTAGCTTTTTTTTTTACTCAGTAGCCCCCCAAAATTACTCACTAACCTCCCTAAATTTAAAAAAATACCTAAATTACCCCTTTCCCCTCCCTCCCCCGCACCTTCCTCACTCAGATCACCCGTCGTCCATTTTTTTTTTTTCTCTCTATTCCCCCCTCCAAACAGCCCCCTGCCAGCCCCTCCCCCCTCCCTTGCCCCTTCCCCCGCCTCCCTCACTCGGATCATCCGTCGACCTTTTTTTTTCTATGTTCGTGCATTGTTCGGTCATGTGTGGCCGAACAAGTAAACTCTGTTCGGCCCCACAGGGCCGAACAACATTAACATGTTCGGCCTTGATGGGCCGAACAGCTTTCTTCTGTTCGACCCATCAGGCCAAACAACAATCTTCTATAATTATAATATATAGAAAATTATTGTTCGGCCTGATGGGTCGAACAGAAAAAAGCTGTTCGGCCCATCAAGGCTGAACATATTAAAGTTTTCGGCCCTGTGGGGCCAAACAGAGTTTACTTGTTCGGCCACATAGGGCCGAACAACGCACGAACAGAGAAAAAAAAGGACGATGGTGATCCGAGTGAGGGAGGGAAAAAAAATGGACGATGGGTGAGGGAGGCAGGGGAGAGGCTGTTTGGAGGGGGAGGGAACCGAGAAAAAAAAAGAATGATGGATGATCCGAGCGAGCGAGGGAGGCGGGGGGGAGGGGCAGGGGAGGGAGGAGGGGCTTAGGGGGCTGTTTGGAGGGGGTTATTTTGGTCCAAAATTTTTAAGGGCAAACATGCCATTTTTTTAAGCGGCGTGGGGGGCTCCTAAGGAAAACGTGCAGGCCAAATAGACTGGCCCGGGCGGGGAAATTCTATTTGGCCCGCACATTTTGCTTAGGAGCCCCCCTATTTAGCTTTTTTTTTTACTCAGTAGCCCCTCCAAAATTACTCACTAACCTCCCTAAATATAGAAAATACCTAAACTACCCCTTTCCCCTCCCTCCCCCCGCACCTTCCTCACTCGGATCATCCGTCGTCCATTTTTTTTTCTCGGTTCCCCCCCTCCAAACAGCCCCCTGCAAGCCCATCCCCCCTCCCTTGCCCCTTCCCCCGCATCCCTCACTCGGATCATCCGTCGACCTTTTCTTTTTCTATGTTCGTGCGTTGTTCGGCCCTGTGTGGCCGAACCAGTAAACTCTGTTCGGCCCCACATGGCCGAACTGTAGGGAGAAACAATCCCCGAGGCATGCATATTTTAAAAAATTTGATAACTATTATCATTGCGGAAATTTAAAGATTACATATTAATCTATCTAATATGCATCAAGATCATATCTTTGCCTTATATATAGGATCGTTTGATCTAAAATATGCATATAAATAAAAATATCAAGATCATATCTTGATCTTCAAGATGACTAGTCATACTACTTATCTTGAAGCCTGCCTTAAGATCTAGGGATCAAATCACTTACCTTAAGAACAGTAGGTAAATCCTTATTGCTCTGCAGCCGTTCAATCGTCCGGCCTCTAGTATCGTCCACGCGAAGCCCCGAATGATCAGATTTCGGGAGTGCTAGCTCGCGGAAAAATAGCTTTGCTGATCTTGAATCCTCCCACTTGAATCTTCCTCAAGATCCACCAGGCTTCCGCTAACACCAGAATCACCAGGATTTTCTATTCTAACCTTTTTAGAATTACAATCCACGACATATCGTGTATTGTTGTTCTATGTTTTCTGGTGAGGGAATGCCCTCTATTTATAGTCTCAATTTAGCCTTGACATTAATTCTGACATTTAAGAATTCCGTCGTTTGGCAAAAGCGAAGAGACGCCGAAGGCGCGGCGCTTGGTTAATTCCGACGTTCGGAGAAAACCAAGGAGGGCGTTTGGTTTAATTCCGACGTTCGGTGAAAACCAAGAGATAAATCCGACGTTCGGTAAACCAAAGATAAATCCGACGTTCGGTAAATTAATGTGCATTAAATTCTATCATGAGATGAGATTTTAGCCATCTCATCATATGAGATCCTTATCGAGAGGTTTGGGTTCTGGATCTGAATTTATTTGACTAACCCACATAGATCATGGTCCAAGCCCAAATCAAATTTGGCTAGTCCTGAATCTATTTAAATCCAAATCAAGTCTAATTTCAAATCAATTTGAAATTGACTTAGTCCTTCTAATAGACTTAAACCAAATTGAATCTTATTCAATTGTACTTAACCCAATTGAGATAATTCAATCAATCAAATTGATTAATTAAATCATATACGATTCTCAATCGTTGATCAGCAAATAGATCATCCTAGGAAACTTCTATGCGTGTGACTCTCTAGGTTCGAACCTAAGCCGGTAGCATAGAAACAACTTTCTATACTAATCGATGTGCCCATCTAGCAATGGAACCCGACGTCCGGATAGGTCGAAGAGTTGCCGAGCAAACTCCAAGAACCCTAAGAAACAGTTACCGTATAATTCATCCTCTTGACCACAAATGCTAAGGATGGCTTAAGAGCCTGTCAACTCTAAATAGCAAATCCATAAAGTGATTTCAACTTTAGTGATCATGTGACTTTCACATGAAGTGCCTTGGCCAAGGTCTTGCTAAATTGAAACACAAGCATTTCTCCTTTTAACGGGATAGGTCAAATTCCATCTTGATCCACAACTGACTACCACAAGTACTTGACTGCACCCAGTAACCTTTCGTAGCTGGATTAGAAATCCAGGTGGTCCGGCACCTAAGTACAATGAGTTGCTTGTAAGCCACTGGTTGTGATCTTCAGGTCTGAAGGATACTTATACCTATCTTCTCGGATTAACTCTTGACAGTAGAGTATCCGGAAATGAGTCACGTTCGGTGAAATGTACTCCTACACTTTCACCTGTATGTCATACCAGTGTCTCTACACTCCTTGGTTAAGAGGACAACCAACAAATATGATATACAACGTCCTATAATTGATAGTACTATGGCCCTGTCATAGTATATCATTTGGTCGCGAACTCTTTTAAGGACCTTCAAAGATAAATCCTCCTTTATCGTGAAGGAAGATCCTAAGGGCTTCATTACTTTCAGGAGTATTAAGAAGATGTTCTTGTAATGAATAAACTGCCAAATAACTTTTATTAATATATCAATTTATATACAATTTACATCAGCACAATCATCAAATGATTGGCTTTAGGATACAATTCCCAACAAACTCCCACTTAGCCTAAAGCCACTCATTACAGTATCTAATACCCATCTTCAACTTATAGTTGTCAAACTCCTTGATGCTGAGTGCTTTAGTAAATGGGTCACCTAGGTTTTCCTTTCCATCAATCTTCTGAAGATTTATGTCACCTCGGTCTACAATCTCTCGAATAAGATGAAACCGGCGCAGTATGTGCTTGGTGCGCTGATGTGCTCGTGGTTCCTTTGCTTGAGCTATGGCACCAGTGCTGTCACTGTACAACAGGACTGGTCCATCTATGGAAGGTGTCACTCCAAGCTCGGAGATGAACTTTCGCAGCCACACAGCTTCTTTCGCAGCATCTGATGCAGCGATGTACTCTGCCTCGCACACCGAATCTGCCACTGTATGTTGCTTGGAACTTTTCCAGCAAACAGCTCCACCATTTAGGATAAACACGAAACCCGATACACTTTTGCTATCATCATGATCTGATTGAAAACTGGAATCAGTATATCCAACAAGTTTCAAATCAGACTCTCCATAGACTAACCACTGGTCCTTAGTATTTCTCAAATACTTAAGGATTGTCTTAACAACTTGCCAGTGTTTTTCTCCTGGATCAGATTGGTATCTACTCACTACTCCTAGTGAGTATGCCACATCTGGTCTTGTACATGTCATGGTGTACATAATCGATCCCACTGCCGAAGCATATGGAATTCGACTCATACGTTCTCTTTCATTAGGAGTTGTCGGACAATCCTTCTTAGAAAGATGAATTCCATGGCCTATCGGAAGATAGCCTTTCTTGGAATTCTCCATGCTAAACCTCTTTAGCACTGTGTCAATGTACGTAGATTGGGATAAACCAAGCATCCTCTTAGATCTATCTCTATAGATCTTCATCCCTAGGATGTATGATGCTTCTCCCAGATCTTTCATGGAGAATTGTGATGATAACCATGTCTTTATTCCTTGTAATGCAGGGATATCATTCCCGATTAAGAGAATATCATCCACATATAATACAAGAAATACAATAACAGAATCGTTAGCCCATTTATAAATGCAAGGTTCTTCTTTATTCTTAATAAAGCCATAAGATTTGATCACTTTATCAAATCGTATGTTCCAACTCCTAGATGCTTGCTTAAGTCCATAAATAGACTTCTGTAGCCTGCACACTTTAGACTCGTCTTCAGATATAAAACCTTCAGGCTGTATCATATACACCTGTTCTTCTAAATCACCATTTAGAAAAGCGGTTTTAACATCCATCTGCCAAATCTCATAATCGAAGTGTGCTGCTATAGCTAGCATAATCCGAATGGATTTCAGCATTGCCACAGGAGAAAACGTTTCGTCATAGTCAATACCATAACGTTGACGATACCCCTTGGCAACCAGACGTGCTTTATAGGTCTCTACCTTTCCGTCTGCGCCTCTTTTCCTCTTGAAAACCCACTTACACCCTATGGGTTTTATCCCTTCGGGTGGGTCAACTAATGTCCATACATTATTGTCCTTCATGGAATCAAGTTCGGATTTCATGGCATCAAGCCATTTATTAGAGTCAGTCCTTTGCATAGCATCCATATAGGTGATCGGATCCTCGTTGTTCTCATCGAGTTCAACAGGATCATCGTTCTGGACCAAGAAACCTAAGTATCTGTCCGGTTGATGTGGTACTCTACCAGATCGCCTTAATGGTGCATCTAAAATGGGTTTTGAGTTTGATCTAATCAACTCAGATTCTAGGGTTCACTGGTTTGTGTTGTTCCTTCTACTTGATGAACTTCCTCAAGTTCAACATTAGAGCTATTTGTTCCTTCACTAAGGAACTCCTTTTCAAGAAAAACTGCTCTATTACTAATGAACAACTTTTGTTCTTCAGTATTGTAGAAGTAATATCCTTTGGTTTCTTTCGGATAGCCGATGAAAAAATATTTGTCAGATTTGGGTTCAAGTTTGTCTGATTTTGCACGTTTCACATAAGCCGGACACCCCCAGACTCTCAGATAGGTAATAACCGGTTTATGTCCATACCACATCTCATGTGGAGTTTTAGAAACAGACTTACTTGGAACCTTATTAAGAATATGACAAGCTGATTCTAATGCGTATCCCCAAAATGATATTGGCAAGCTTGCAAAACCCATCATGGACCGAACCATGTCTAACAGAGTTCGATTCCTTCTTTCCGACACACCGTTATGCTGCGGTGTTCCAGGAGGAGTCCATTGGGAGAGAATCCATTCTCTCTTAAATATGTCACAAATTCATT
This sequence comes from Calamus simplicifolius, assembly GCA_900491605.1. Taxonomy (NCBI): domain Eukaryota; kingdom Viridiplantae; phylum Streptophyta; class Magnoliopsida; order Arecales; family Arecaceae; genus Calamus; species Calamus simplicifolius. Next base: position 18,076 of record UESW01001677.1, on the reverse strand, counting down.
GGAAAGGTATTCGCCTCCTCGATCTGATCGAAGGGTCTTAATACATTTTCCTGTTTGTTTTTCTACTTCTTTATGATATAGTTTGAACATTTCAAACGATTCAGATTTATGTCGCATAAGATAGACATAACCGAACCTAGAAAGGTCGTCTGTAAAAGTAATGAAGTAGTAGTATCCACCTTTGGCACAAGTGCTCATTGGTCCACATACATCAGTATGTACTAGACCCAATAGCTCTTTGGCTCTTTCACCTTTTCCAGTAAAAGATGACTTGGTCATTTTACCAAGAAGACATGATTCACAGGTAGTTAATGATTCACAATCATCAACTCGAAGGATGCCCTCCTGAGTTAACCTGTTTAATCTGTTCTTATTGATATGACCCAGCCGATGGTGCCAAAGATAAATATCTGTGACATCAGTTTCTAGGGCGCTTACTTGATTGTACACTACATTCACAGGCTGTGATAATATATAAATGCCATTAGATAAATGCCCAGTCATTACAGTGACTCCATTCATAATGATATTCAAAGTAACATCCTTTATTGAAATTTCATAATTACTTTTGGCCAGAAGGCCTACAGAAATTACGTTCAATAAGAACGTTGGGCAAAAATGACAATCATTTAGTATAATGACATTTCTATTGAAAACTATTTCAAGAACTCCTAATGCCAGTACTGGAACTAATCTTCCATCGCCGACATTAAGGAATCTTTCATTGTCCTCAAATCTTCTGGTGACCTGTAGTCCCTGCAATGAATTGCAAATGTTAAAAGGACTCCCGGTATCCAATACCCAGGTCTGATTATCATATACAGAAAAATTACAAGGTGTTATCATATAAATACCTTGTTGAGCAACATCTTGCTCCTTTTTCTTCTTTGGCCTGTTTGGATCAAGTGTGGCAATGTAAAGAGGACAGTTCCTCTTCCAGTGCCCTTGCATCTTGCAGTGAAAGCATTCAGCTTGACTTTTATCAACTTTCTTCTTCTGCATCTGACCCCTTATAGATGTCCTAGCATGTTGCACCTTTTATTATTCTTTTTCTTCTTCCCTTTCCCAAAGGGTTTACGCCCTACCTTAGATCCTTCAACCACATTAACCAAACCCTTAGAGAGCTGGTTATCCTTCTCAAAGTTCTGTAACAACCCCAACAAACCGTGGTAGTTGACTGCAGGCTTTGTCATTCGAAAATGAGTAAGGAAAGGTCGGAAGGATGGAGGCAAGGAATTCAGGATCGCATCTTTTCCCAACTGCTCATGTAAGGAAAGCCGAGCTTGCTTAGGAGTTCTATCTTCTCGATCATGTACAATACATGATCAGTGACAGGAGATCCATCCCTCATTCGAGCATTGAAAATAGCACAACTAGTCTTGTGCCTTTCAACATCGTCGGGTGTGCCGAAAGATTCATTCAACGCTTGAATGATTTCTTCTGGCTGAGCATTCTCGAACCGGCGACCGAATTCATCGTTCATTGCTGCTAGCATGATACAACGCACGCTAGTTCTATCATTGAGCCACTTCTGATAAGTGTCTCTCTCAGAACTTTGGGTGTTTGCATCAGGTATCTTTGGTGCAGGATTATTCAGAATATATAGAATCCTCTCATGCTCAAGGACGATCTTAAGTTTTCTGAACCAGCTATTGAAATTGGAACCATTCAACTTGTCACTATCCAATAGGGACCTTAATGATAAATTAGTGGCCATGTTCTGCATAAGGAAAAACTAAAGTTTATTAGTATATAAATTGATTCAGTCTAAAGACTTGGACTTTAGTCTAAAGATTCTCCACTATTTTGTTCAAATTGGCAGCCTCTACACCCCAATTCGAAGAATTATTCTTAATTCTTTAGCGGGCACTAAGATCTACATAAACTACATACAGGCCCAAGTGAAGCTTGGCTAACCCATATGCATCTAAGAGTAGGTTCAAAACCAATTGTTTCCCCAAACAATTCTTAGTGTTCAGTTTTGCCCCATGTACCTCTTCAGCAGGCATGAAGTGCCTCCACTGAAAGTTCTGGTTAGGTCCAACCATTAAATGATATAATCAGTGTAACCTATCAATAGACAACCAAGCCCGAGTGAAGCTCGGCTCACCTGACTGTTTATTTAATAGTTACGCTGACTTATCATATAATGAATGATAATTCCGATGGTTGACAAGCACCAGGCATGGAGTGCCTCCAATGATTATCAAGACATCGGACTCATTATCACCCACCTTAATGGGAGGCTATGATCTAGTTATCATATAACTATTTCATTTTAAGGACCTAATAATTTTAGAGGATTTTAATAATATGAAGATAAATTGACTAATCAAGTTCTCCCACTGAATCTATGAAATCGGTAGAATGAAACAAGATTAAGTCAGGTTAAGTGGCACCTAAATCAGTCAGACTGATTTCCTTACAGGCATGGGTCAACCCGAATCAGGTAAATGATCTGAATCATAAATGGTTCACCACATTGACCAGGTGAGTGAGATCGATGGGAGGGATATGCCATTAACTCGTTAAAGACGCATCAATACGAGTAGCTCCCAATTAAAAACCATTCGATCGTTGATCCTAGAGCAACTTGCCAACCCACCTTGACATCATATGGTTAACCAATTCTGATTTGACCATCTAAGAGATTCATGCTCAACCACGGAGCCTAATCTACTTCCATTTGGTTTAATCAAAGAGAAGGACATGATCAACTACAACTATTGTTTGATTTAGAGCATTCTTAACCTAATCTAATTAGATTTGATCAAATACTCTTTTAGTCCAGTTGATTTAAACCTTAGGGTCTAACCCTTTATGGACCCGATTTAGCTAACCCAAATGATTAAATATATTTCATGTTTACATGTCATATATTTCAATCAAGCATCATAATGTTACTACTCATAATTCCTATATTTAGATCATATCTAAAAAGATTATGAATTAATATTTGACATTCAAATAAAACTCTCATAAATATTTGTATGTTTATAACATAGACATCATGCCATCATATATCATATCTATGTTTTATACTAAACATGCAAATATCATGTTTTATACAACATCAATATGTATCAAATATAAAACATCTTTTGAGAGTGTGTGTAATCTATGTTTTGAAGCCAAAGATCAATTTAAATTATCACGGCAATATGTCACAGAATACCTCATTGAATGGGTAATTTGGATTTTCAATCCATCTGTGACCAATAGCCTTGTGATAAGTTTTAGCCATAATTACACAATTAATAGAATATTAATTTACATGCAATAAATTAGATCATTAACGAAACCATGGCTCTGATACCATTTGTAGGGAGAAATAATCTCCGAGGCATGCATGCATGCAATTGATAACAATTATCATTAATTTAAAGATTACATATTAATCTATCTAACATGCATCAAGATCATATCTTTGCCTTATATATAGGATCGTTTGATCTAAAATATGCATATAAAAAAAATCAAGATCATATCTTGATCTTCAAGATGACTAGTCATACTATTATCTTGAAGCCTGCCTTAAGATCTAGGGATCAAATCACTTACCTTAAGAACAGTAGGTAAATCCTTATTGCTCTGCAGCCGTTCAATCGTCCGGCCTCTAGTATCGTCCACGCGAAGCCCCGAATGATCAGATTTCGGGAGTGCTAGCTCGCGAAAAATAGCTTTGCTGATCTTGAATCCTCCCACTTGAATCTTCCTCCAAGATCCACCAGGCTTCCGCTAACACCAGAATCACCAGGATTTTCTATTCTAACATTTTAGAATTACAATCCACGACATATCGTGTATTGTTGTTCTGTGTTTTCTGGTGAGGGAATGCCCTCTATTTATAGTCTCGATTTAGCCTTGACATTTAATTCTGACATTTAAGAATTCCGTCGTTTGGCAAAAGCGAAGAGACGCCGAAGGCGCGGCGCTTGGTTTAATTCCGACGTTCGGAGAAAACCAAGGAGTCGCGGCGTTTGGTTTAATTCCCGTTCGGTGAAAACCAAAGAGAGACGAGGGATAAATCCGACGTTCGGTAAATAAATGTCATGCATTAAATTCTACATGAGATGAGATTTTAGCCATCTCATCATATGAGATCCTTATCGAGAGGTTTGGGTTTGGGTTTAATCTGATCTGAATTTATTTGACTAACCCACATAGATCATGGTCCAAGCCCAAATCAAATTTGGCTAGTCCTGAATCTATTTAAATCCAAATCAAGTCTAATTTCAAATCAATATTTGAAATTGACTTAGTCCTTCTAATAGACTTAAACCAAATTGAATCTTATTCAATTGTACTTAACCCAATTGAGATAATTCAATCAATCAAATTGATTAATTAAATCATATACGATTCTCAATCGTTGATCAGCAAATAGATCATCCTAGGAAACTTCTATGCGTGTGACTCTCTAGGTTCGAACCTAAGCCGGTAGCATAGAAACAACTTTCTATACTAATCGATGTGCCCATCTAGCAATGGAACCCGACGTCCGGATAGGTCGAAGAGTTGCCGAGCAAACTCCAAGAACCCTAAGAAACAGTTACCGTATAATTCATCCTCTTGACCACAAATGCTAAGGATGGCTTAAGAGCCTGTCAACTCTAAATAGCAAATCCATAAAGTGATTTCAACTTTAGTGATCATGTGACTTTCACATGAAGTGCCTTGGCCAAGGTCTTGCTAAATTGAAACACAAGCATTTCTCCTTTTAACGGGATAGGTCAAATTCCATCTTGATCCACAACTGACTACCACAAGTACTTGACTGCACCCAGTAACCTTTCGTAGCTGGATTAGAAATCCAGGTGGTCCGGCACCTAAGTACAATGAGTTGCTTGTAAGCCACTGGTTGTGATCTTCAGGTCTGAAGGATACTTATACCTATCTTCTCGGATTAACTCTTGACAGTAGAGTATCCAAAATGAGTCACGTTCGGTGAAATGTACTCCTACACTTTCACCTGTATGTCATACCAGTGTCTCTACACTCCTTGGTTAAGAGGACAACCAACAAATATGATATACAACGTCCTATAATTGATAGTACTATGGCCCTGTCATAGTATATCATTTGGTCGCGAACTCTTTTAAGGACCTTCAAAGATAAATCCTCCTTTATCGTGAAGGAAGATCCTAAGGGCTTCATTACTATTAGGAGTATTAAGAAGATGTTCTTGTAATGAATAAACTGCCAAATAACTTTTTTAATATATCAATTTATATATAATTTACATTAGCACAATCATCAAATGATTAGCTTTAGGATACAATTCCAACACAAACAACATTAACATGTTCCGAACAGCTTTCTTCTGTTCGGCCCATCAGGCCGAACAACAATCTTCTATAATTATAATATATAGAAAATTATTGTTCAGCATGGTGGGTCGAACAGAAGAAAGATATTCGGCCCATTATGGCCGAACATGTTAAAGTTGTTCGACCCTGTGGGGCCGAATAGAGTTTACTTGTTCGGCCACACAGGGCCGAACAACGCACGAATAGAGAAAAAAAAAGACGATGGTGATCAAAGTGAGGGAGGAAAAAAAATAGACGATGGTGATTCGAGTAAGGGTGGCGGGGGAGGAGCTGTTTGGATGGGGAGGGAACCGAGAAAAAAAAAAAAGAACGATGGATGATCCGAGCGAGCGACAAGGGAGGGGGAGGGGGGGAGGAGGGGCTTGTGGGGGCTGTTTGGAGGAGAGTTATTTTGGTCCAAAATTTTTAAGGGCAAACATGTCATTTTTTAAGCGGCGTGGGGGCTCTTACCCTCTGTTTGGATGGAGAGAAAACTAAGAACGAAAAAAAACTAGGAGGGAAAACAGGAGAAAAAATGAAATTTATCTTGTTTGGATGGAGAGAAAAGTAGGAAGAAAGAAAATTAGAAAGGAAAACAAAGAAAAAAAAGTGGTGGGCTCCACATAAAAGTTTTCTCTCCAAAACCAAAGAGATTCGGAGAGAAAACTCAAAAATGCTCTTTCATTTTTTTTATTCAATATTAACCCTTTCAAAAAAACAATCGATGCATTTTTAATCATTTATAATAAAAATATTATTATCATTATAAATTATCCATTTTTCTCTCTCTCTATTTTCTTACACTCATCCAAATAAAAAACTATATATATTTCTCTTTAATTTTTTTTTTTTTTTTTTTTTTTTTTTTTTCTAGTTTTTTTTTCATCCAAAAAGAGGCCTAAGGAAAACGTGCGGCCAAATTGACTGGCCCTGGAGGGCGGCACCCGTCTTCCAAAGGTTCAAGGGCACCGCCATGTAGAAATCCAGCCGGCTGGGGTTTGGAAAATTGGAATTTTGCGGCAGCGAGCCCCGCATCCAGACGGCGAAGGGGATCGCTGTCGGAACTCGGAAATAAGGTTCGCCCGCCGATTTTCTTTGAGCGGGATCGATTCTATGGTTTTGAGATTTTCTCTCCGTTTTCTATTCTCGATTTTTTTTCCCAACTGAATCGCAGTAGGAAAGAAAGTTCGCCTTCCAATCCTCTCTGGTCGGAATTGATGCTATGGGCTTGAGATTCTGTTCTTTTTCACCGTTCTCGTTTTCTATTTTTGATCCTTTTCCTGGATTTCTTACACGTTTGCCATGGTGGATTGATACGCTCGGTCTTTCCTTGTTAAATCTAGGGTTTCTGATCCTTTGGCTTTCTTGGAAACGAGGCGACGTTAGTTGTGTCATTTGATTCCGAGACGTGGATGATATGATGATGGTGAGTGGTTGGATTAGGATTTAGCATGCTTGGGGTTGTAGATTGCGTGGTTCTTTGGATTGGCGTTCTGATTCTTTGGAGTTTTCCTGGAACCGTGGCGACTTTAGTTTTGTCACTTGATTCCGAGATGTGTTGTTGTTGATGTTACGATGATGGTGAGTGGTTGGATTAGGATTTAGCATGCTTCTGGTGGTAGATTGCGTGGTTCTTTGGATTGGCGTCTCTGTTCGAATTATATTCGTGCTAGGGTTTAAGAAACATTTGTTTACAACTTCGCCTCTGTTTATGGACTGTTTTTTTAGCATAATCGAAGCAGGCCTGGTAAATTCAAGATAAACAATTTCTTGTTTAAAATTGTAAATTTTATTGCTTTCTTTACATTCAGAACATGGTGGAGTTGTAAAGTCAATATTTTTGGTGATATTCTTGGACATTAGAAATGAGAATGGTAATGACTTGTGATGCATTTTTTGGTGAGTAGCAGCAAGGAAACGGGCAAACTTATGTTTTCCATTGTTCAAAGCAAACTTTCTGAAAGCCTTCTTTGATGATGTTGAGTCAGTTTTTCCCAGCATGTGTATCATCGCCCAGTGGTTTAGAAGGCTGCACTTAGAACCTGTTTTTTTCCTGTTAGCCTAAGCTTCCAAGCCTAGAGGATTTTGACATCTAGCTGATCATTTTTGAATCTTTGACTTTATTGTTTTAATTTCTATAATTTTTGCCTCAGACAAACTTAATCATTTTTTGGTATCTTTGGTTAATAATTAGCTTTTGTGTTGATGTTAGGCATTCCTAGAATGACCACTTGAATATTAGTTAGGCTTATTTCATTTATATTATTGTAGATGGCTTTGCTTCTTTCTCCCCTCTAGTTTTCAGACTACCCAAGCCAATGGGATGGCTTTGGTTCAAAAAATCAGTGGCTAAAGTTTTCACCATAGGCCAAAACTTAAGAAACTAATGAAAAATTGGCACTTTCTGTGATATTCCAGAGCTCTATATCTTGTATCATAACTAATAAGCAGCACAAAAACATCATGATGGCTGAGCCATTAGAGAATTGTGCTAGTTAATTTGCTGTTGATGCATTTTAGGATGATCTGTTCATATGAGTCAAATTCTATTAGCCGGGTCAGATTTTGGATAGGTCTAGTTGTACAAGATCAGTCAACCAGAAAAGTTGGTTATTAGCCAATTATCAGCTAAATTGCAACTAATTAGCCCTACTGGACACTTCGATTGAACTGCTGAACTGATTTTTTAAATATGGGATGATTATTCCTACATTCCAGCCTTTGATTTAAACTAATCATGACTGTGAGAGATACTAAATTGGGTGTTATCTGTAAAGAATATGTTATTACATGATGATATGACTAATGGGTTGAACTAAAACCCAAACCAGAGGAAAGGCTTTGAAGGATGTGTTTCAGAAGTTACTAGGATGGCTCTTGTAAAGTCCGTGAAAATTGGACCCCTCTAACCACCCATGTGTAATTTGGGGAAGAGTTTATCCTCCCCTAACCGCTGCGCGTGGATTTAGCGGTGGAATTAGGGAGGAGTTTCTCCTTCCTTATCGGTTTCGGCCTATAAAAAAAAATATAAGAGGGGGTGGGGGGCTTAGGGTTGTTTCATAACGCCGCCAGAGAAAAAAGAGAGAGAGAGAGAGGGGAGAGGGAGAGAGAGAGAAAAGAAGAAGAAGAAAAAGAAGAAGAAAGAAAAGTGGGAAAGCAAAGCCCTCCATCGTCAGGATATCGATATTGTTGGACGCTAGAAAGAGAGGTAAGTTCTTAGCGGATCATTAAAGATGAAAGAAAATAGGCACAGGTTATGAACGCGTGAGGGATTATATATATATATATATAAGAAAAAAAAAGAGGAGAAGGATGAGTGCTTGGATTGCGGCACAGACCCAATGATGGGTTCTAGAAGAAAAAATAATTTTTATTTTATTTTATTTTTATTAAAGTTTATTTTTGTTAATTAAATAAAATATATGAATTGCGTTAGCTGAAGAGGACAACCAACGTGACAGGGAGGAGTTAAATTCGAGTCGTCAGTGAGGGGTTGTTAGCCAATTGTGAAGTAAGAATTCTCCTACATAATTTTTATCGGTATTGTATAAATAATAATTTGTTTTTTGATGATTTACGTTGGGTGAATTATGGATTTTATGCTGTTTTTTGATTCTTGGTTTGGTTTGGTTGATGAATATTGCCTCATTATGATTTATAAAAATTTTATTGTCATGGTTGAGTTGCGATGCATTGATATGCATGCCATGTGTTGGTTGTGATGCATAGTGCATGATGGTTGATGCTCTAGGCTGGCTATGTGAGAGCCTTGCCATAGGCTAGAAATATGGTAGTGTTGTCAATCACAGGTTGGAGTGTGACAACGTGGGCCCCGTCATAGGCTGAAAATATGGTAGTGTTGCTTGTCACAGGCTGGAGTGTGACAGTTGCCCAGCCATGGGCTGGAACGTGGTTATGGTAGTTAGAGCTGAAAACCAGGTGGATTTGGATCCAATGTATGATTGGTTGAGTCTGAAGTCATTAGATGTGTATTACATGATTGCATGATGGCATCTACATTTATTGGTTTGATCGTTTGGATTTTCTTAATTATGTATTTATACCATAAAGGTTATCTATTTAATTGCTATGTAAGAAGTTAAATTTTATGTATGGGATTCTTACTGGGCTGTTGAGCTCATTATATCCGTTGAAATTTTTTTTTACAGATTGAGGTGATTAATTTGATAGGATGGGATGGAGCGATGTTGCAGTTATTGAAATTAGTTAGATAGATATAAATTCTATTTTAATAAATTTTTCTAAAGATTGTAGGAAAAATAATGAACTTATGTTTATGACACTAGTGGATGTTTACCCAGTTTACTTTTAAATTATGATAATTGCTATTTTTTAAATGATGAAACTTTTGTGGAATATAGTGTGGATTGTTTATATCAGGCCTTGCATAGTCTCTAGGGCTTTGCCTTAGGGTTTATGCGGCCGTGTCACATGGCCAATCAGATGGTGAATTTGGGGCGTGACAGCTCTAATGAAGATTAGTTATAGATTCAAAGCACATTATGGCCAAAACTTTGGAGTTAGTTAGCAAAAGTGACCTGGTTGGCTTCAATAATCCTTCTGTTGAACGCTTGTTGGTGACCAACCTCTTACTCTCCCGGCCAGTGGCCGATCACTGGTTTTCCTTTCCCCTCTCCTCTCATTTCCTCCCTTTGGATTGAGTCTTAGTCTCATGGGCCCACCAGCAGGTCCAGGTTGAGAAAGTCTGACCCACTACTCAGATGATTTTGTTATGTGAAAGGACAGTTTTTTGGAATCCATGTGTCATTTAAAAATAAACAAAACTAAAGATTGCCACAATTGGTAGGTTCATTCAAAATGGACTGAAATAGGTGCAAAATTGTTTCTGCATCCTGTTCTGTTTTTGTCTTCTTATACAGAAGATTTCAGATACAGAGGAAGAGGATAGAATCACTGTGTGGAGGGTGAATTGGAGTGCTGTTCTATGCTTTTCTATGCTCAGTAACCAAATGAGGAATGGATGCCGGAGTAGCTACATGTGTGAGTGCAAGGAAGTTGATATTTTAAAAGCACTTGACGGAAACAGGTTTGGGTTGCCCGGAAGTTCCTGTGTTAACTGTCATATATTTTTGTGACTAGTTTGAAAAATTCACTGAAATGATACGGATATGGATCAGATTTTTGGATTGTTGGTGCATTTGATATGAGTCCTATCTGATGAAACTTTTCAGGTGGATGTGCGATAAAACCAGCATTATGAGACTAGTGAAGCATAGAAGTGTAAAAACTGCATTTGTTGAGATAATGTGTACGTCCAGCGTTGATTTATGAAGGCCTTTTCAGGGGAGGAGCAGAAATTTGTGCTGGTGGTTGAGAATAAGAAGGAAAAATCTAAAGAAAAGTGTAGAGGGGGATGAGATAATTACAAAGGCTTGTTCTGACAAAAGGGGTAGCACCTGCCACCTAGTTGGAGTGAGTAATGCATTCATTAAGCTCACTCGAAATGGCTGTTTAAAGTTTGTTTGTTACGGTTATCTCCTTTTATAATCAATAATTATTTATGGGTTCAGTTAACAGATTTTCTCAAGTCACTTGTTGAGTGAAGTGCCTTCAATATCTCAGACACATGTTAATGGCTGGCTGGTGGTTCCAAATATTGTAAGGGTTTAGGCATTTAGATTTCTAAATTCTGTCATACCCTATTTTTGCTTCCTGATATAAACTATTTCAAACTAGTCATTCAAGCTTCAGTGAAACAAATCTCAGCCATTGGTATGGTTACAAGAGAGGACTGAATGTCTGGCTAGTGATTGAGATGGAGTAATGAGAGAAAATGTAGGCAGATATGAAGCCGTATATGTACTTTAGTTAGATGCACAATGAAATTAAAACTCAATTCATTTTTAATTGTAGCAATTATGTCAATGGATGCTAACATATCCCTATATTTAATGAAAATTTCGTATGCTATTTTCTAAAGAATTGTCTCTGTTGTAGTCTAATGATTTCTTTGATTGAAATGCAGGTATTTGCACTTATAGTGGAAATCATATTTATCTAGGAAACCTAGTATGGATTCAGATTGCTCTCAAAAGACTGGGATTGCTTCCAGCTCTTTGGGCTTACAGGACATACGGTTGAATATCAATTGGGAAGATGTGATTTGCCCCATCTGTTTGGATTTTCCTCACAATGGAGTGCTACTACAATGCTCTTCATATGATAAAGGGTGTAGACCATTCATGTGTGATACAGATAATACCCACTCAAACTGTCTTGACCGGTTCAAAAGGGCACATGGACTGCCTGTTGATGCAAAGGTTCGTCAACTGTGACTGGAACGTCTGCAGCGAGCATTCAAGCCATAGCATTTGAAGGTGGCAGCCGTCCAACCTGTCCATTGTGTAGAGGAGAGGTGACAGGGTGGATTGTCATTAATGAGGCCCGTGCATACCTGAACACAAAGAAAAGATGCTGTCAAGAAAAAGTGTGTTCATACCTTGGTAACTACATGGAGCTGCAGCTGCATGCCCAACAAGAACACCCCTATGCAAGGCCATCCGAGATAGACCCCACACAACAACTAGATTGGGAAAATTTCGAGCAATCCTCTGAAGTTATAGATGTCTTGAGTACTATCCATTCTGAAGTACCACATGGAGTAGTACTGGGGGACTATGTTATTGAGTATGGAGTTGATAGTGGTGATGAGTATGAAGATTTCCCTGGGGATGATGGCAATTGGTGGACTTCTTGTATCCTTTATCATGTATTTGATAATTTCAGGACTTCAAGAAACCGAAGGAGATCAAGAGCAAGTGAGACAAGGAGAAACCACCGTGGATCAAACTATGATGTTTCAAATATGGATAATGGTTCTACATCATCAATAGATAATCTAGAGTTCCATTTCGATGACTCTGATGATGAGTTTGGAGGAGCAGTGGGTGGTGTAGCATCTAGGGAAAGTGATAACCATCGCAGGTTGTATTGAAATTCTTTAATCTTCTGTTAATTTTTTTTTAATATTCTCTTTTTAGTTTAGGTGTTGCCAATTTGGTCTACGTTGCATGATATGCAGTTAAATATTTAATAAGTTGCTGATAATTGATTGGAATGGTTTGTCTTGAATCTGCATATCTTTGTAAATCAGCATATTTATGGGATCCTTATTTAGATGTTCACTTATTTGTTGCAAAAAAAATTATATTATTTTTGGAAAGAAAAAAAATCTAATTGACACTTATAAGGAATTTTTTAAAGTCGTTTACCCTCCTTCCAGATTATTTAGTCGCCAAGAGAAATTATTGGTCTAGGGCTGGTAAACTTAGACTCACATAGCTTTTGTAAAGCTTGTAGGTTTTGGTTATAGTTAAAATTATATATGAATTGTTTGTTTTATTTTCTCATATCCTGATTTTCTGGCTTATGTTTACTTGATATGTGTTGCAGCTACCGGAGGCGCAGGACTCGTTTCCAGGATTCCTAGGCACCCATATTGTTCGCGGCGGGGGGTGGGGTGATGCAGAACTTTTGTTCTCTTTGGTTACCAATAAAGACTTCTTATAAATTATTCTGTAAATATAAATATAAATGGTACTCTATGCTATTGTATGCTCGTTGGTTCTTTTAAGGCAAATTCTCGACCTTTTAGAGCGGGGACCTTTCTTTCTAGTAGTGTTGTTGAGCTCAACTCTTCTGAGCCGATCATTCTTTATGTGAGGCATAACAAATTCTACAGATTTTCAAAAAGTATTTGCTTTTCATGAAGGCTATTTTTTTTCTTGGCATGATTATTTTTATTTATATTTTTGTATAGCAAAAGAGTGGAACTAAGTTTTAACGGCTAATTATTTTAAAATTATATATCATGGGAGCTTTTCGTTTTTGTTGTCAACATATCAGTTAGATTTATTGGTAAAATGATTGATCAAACATAAAGCATTAAATAGCTCGTTCCTGAAGATGGTAAATATTAAGTAAGAAAACTGACTCGATTGTTTTTCTCCAATTCTTTCGTTGTTCAGAAAATCGTAGGACTGAGGACGATCGAATGGCACTTCGTTTTCTGGTGAAATCGCTGTTCTAATTCTTGTACGGCTTTGATATTGCCAGCTCTGTTATGGCCTTCGGTGCTCGGTCTACGTTCTTGGATTAGGGTGGTGACTTATAAATCATGGACGGTAGATTAAGAATAAGCACGAGAGAGGAAGAGAAATCTGAGAACATCATTGCAAGGAGCCTTCCTTGCGTCAATGGCTGCTGTTATCCTATAATACTTATTGATCAAAAGGCTAAATAACAAACGAATGCAGTTTAGGACGCGCCCATTTGATGAAGCGAACACGAGCACTGGCCTTCATCGTGCGGTCTTGTGCATTTCTGGAAAGCGATTGCATTCCCTGCAGTACGACTTTTCACACGAGGTTGGCCACAAATATGCATTGCTATTGCTTTCTATTTTTGTTCTCAAACGATCGAAAAAGCAAAAAAAAAAAAAAAAAAAGGAACAAAAATTGAAGAAATACGTACTGTGAAACCGCAACTAAAGCAAAGTAAAACCAAGGAATGACCCAAGTTCCTGCTAATGCCCCCCCTAACATCAATTTCCATATTGTTTTTAACTAATTTGTATAAAAAAAAGAAAAACAAAAACAATTGTAATACCAAATGGGCCCTTATATTTTTCCTATAAAAAGGAAAAAAAATCATTAAAAAAATTATGATGTATTTTAGCGAAAAAAAATTATGTACACGTAAATGTCAGTCTGGTTATTTCTATCCTTTTGAATATTTTTTTGGATAATTAAAGATATGAGGGGGGAGGTAAAATGAGTCATTTGGCAGCCAACTTTTAAATTATTTTCTCTTAAAATTTTTATTATCACATAAATCATTCATTAAAGTTTCTTTGATACGTGAAAGAATATGAAGTTTCATTTGCATAAATCAAATATAGCACATCTAAGCTATATGAACAGATATATTAATGTAATATAATTTATATATAACCTCCATATTATAGATTCTACTTGGATCATGGCATAAATGCATGTAAATAAAGGAATTCAGCATATCTTGTCAAGAAAAAATTGTCATGGACATTCATATTATAATACATGCATCACCATATGATACATTATACATGAGTGCATGCAAATTATATTAAATTTTGATCAAATTTAATAAATCTCTACAATACCCAAGCAAGGAAGTTTTTCGCCAATGAATAATTCCACAAAGCAGTGCTGCAAGCATCACCACTCAATTTCATTACAGGCAAGTAAAGATAAATCCACGGTATAACGTGAAAGGATACAATACACTTCTAATAAATATACGATCAGCATAACATTAGCGCGTGCATCTTTACTTATTTCACTAGATGTGAATGTATGCTATCTTGAAATATAATCATAGTATATATTAATAAATTATAGATAAAAGCTTTAGCGCATGTTTACACTTTGCCAATCATACGTGGTAAGAGAGCCACAAGCTTAGAGGGATAGGGCTCATAAGTAAGAAATTGGAGTACATCTGAATCTCCCTCGATACTCAACCTTATGGACCAGAGTCAATCCCTTTTCTACAAAGTGTTCTTCACGATAGACGTCGCTTGAGGAGGTAGTTGGGGCAACATGGGGCAAGATAAGGAGAAGTATTTATTTATTTATTTTTGATAAGAATAAAAATATTATATATATCAAGTATAAATACTTATATATAAGTTAGAGTACAAATATCGAAAAGAAGG
The DNA here is from genome assembly GCA_900491605.1 of Calamus simplicifolius. NCBI lineage: Eukaryota > Viridiplantae > Streptophyta > Magnoliopsida > Arecales > Arecaceae > Calamus > Calamus simplicifolius. The sequence goes on along the minus strand of UESW01001677.1, from coordinate 3,028 downwards.
CAAAGATGGTAGTGGTACGATCCAGATAATTCTATGAATAATTCCTTGGTTGTCTCATGAATTTTTAATTCCTATCTACTATGAAGGTCTCTTGGCTAAGAATGGTAGCAGTATGATCCAGGATAATTCCATATGTCTCATGAATTTTTAATTCTCTGTCAAGCGATCTCTGTGATGCCTCTTTCAATAGTTCACATCGGATAATTGGAAGTTGGTTAAGTGGTTTATATGTAGTAAAGCAAGAAGGACAATGCACCAATTGGATCCCTTTTTGGGCTGTGGTGGCCCAAGTTGGTGTGGACATTATCCATCTTGCTTTCTTGTAACGAAACGGGCCCGTGGCCCGGGTCGTTACAATATGGCATCAGAGCCTCGCACCAGTTGGAAGTGCAGGAGCTAAGTGCCATACAGGACAAAGTGCTACATCTATGGGCCTGGTGGTTGTGATCAATTGCCCTTGGCGATAAGGACGTCGCCTCTGTTAAGGGGGTAGATTGTGATGCCCCTTCCAATAGTCCCACATCGGATAATTGGGAGTTGGTTAAGTGATTTATATGTAGTAAAGCAAGAAGGACAATGCACCAATTGGATTCCTTTTTGGGCTGTAGTGGCTCAAGTTGGTGTGGACATTATCCGTCTTGCTTTCTTGTAACGAAATGGGCCCGTGGGCCCGGATCGTTACAATCTCCATAGCTTGAAAGATGTGGAAGGATCTTAAAGAACGATTTTCTCGAGGAAATGAGATTTGGATTTACCAATTACGTCAAGATATTGCTTTACATGCATAAAGTCAGCTCTCTATTATGGCATATTTTACGACATCTAAAGGTTATTGAGATGAGTTAGGAACCTATATGGCAAATCCAACTTATAGATGTAGAGCTTTAAAGGAGGCTGTTACCATATTTGAGCAAGAAAAGGTTCATCAATTTTTGATGGGCTTGAATGAGAATTTTGCTAGCATTCAAACTTAAATTTTAGCCCTGATCCTTTTTCTTAGTGTTAATAAAGCCTATTGATTGGTCTCATAAGGAAAGAAACAAGAAGAAGTGGCTGCCTTTAGTTCTCCCCATGTTGAAGCGGTAGCACTCATTGCTAAAGGAGTGCAATATCCAATGGTGACAAGATTATGAGTACAGAATAGAAGCAAACACTTCTTTCCTCCGTAGTGATCGATCTCACCTTTGAGTGCCGGTACTAATTCGGAAATGGGCTACTTATGACAGTCCATCACAGGTTATTTCACACTTTTTTGAGCCTCTTCTCCAATGTCATGAAAGATAAAGAAATAAAGGACTGTCTTATAATCTTCCGCAGAAGCTGAATACGGCTATTGTCATATGTGAACTATATTATGGCTCAAATCTTTACTATTGGATTTGAATATTCAACATACTAAACCCAGGAAACTCTTTTATGGTAATCAAGTAGTAATCCACGAGTCTATAAAACATATTCAAGTTGACTCTTTTATATTATCCGATCGAGAATGCTTTCAAATATAGGATATGCCCACTGCATATGTTCTAAACAATTGCCAACTTACTAGCATCTTTACTAAAGTTTTTGGACGTGAATATATACTTCATTCATCTTACTAGCAAGTTGGGGGGTATTACATATAGATAGATCTTCACGCTCCAACTTAAGAGAGTGGGAGAAACCCAAGATTCCCTCTTCTGCCAATCACATGCAACTATGCACAGCTAATCAAGTGTCATGATGATTCATGGACTGATCTTATGTGATCTATATCTATGGATTGATTTTGTGAGATTTATGGACTGATGTGGTCGTGAGATCCCACATATAACGTATTATAAGAAAATAAAGATGAATGATGTGAAGTGGGGATGGCCAACTCAGTAGTTATCGATCGAGTTTAAACAGCATATATAGGTCGAACAAGGAGTTACGAAACTCCTCTCCGTGAAACCGAAGGGAAGATCCCCCACAATGAAACGATGGTTCTTTTCTGCTTTTCATTTAACCAATGGCCACTTTGCCACATCTTTATTTAAAAAAATATGACGGTCTCTGCTAGAGGTGGGCATTATTGGACCGGCGCGGCACGGCCTAGACCCATGGGACAGGCCAATTTAAATGAATGTCAAAATATACAATAATAGCCCATAGTTTTAGAAACAGCATCAAATAACATAAAGTACTAAATTTTTATTATGTACTTATCTTAATATAATAAAAAATCTTATTTTATATATATATATATATATAATATAGTCTTGCAAATAAATAAAAGGTATGGAGTTGATATTATCATTTTAGTCAAAATAATAGCAATGATAAACTTTTTTTTAAAAAAAAAATATTTTTTATATATAATAATTAAAATTTTATTTACAAAACGATATTCATTCTGCATATGATGAAGATTAAATAGAAATCTAAATGTATTAGCTTGATAGAAGAATGTTAAAAATCAATATCCTGTTATATATGCCATTGCACGGGATATTTTAGCTGTGCCAATGTCCACAGTAGCATTGGAATTCGCTTTCAGTACAAGTCGACGTAAGTAGGATGACTGGCGAAACGGTTGAGATGCTTCTCTACTTCAAAGATTGGTTAGATGCTGAGACGAGGCTTTAAGATAAAGATGGACATGACTTAATCAGTGAAGATGATGATGACACAAATACTACTGAGTAAGTCATCTCTATTTTTATAATTTTATATATTTTTTTAATTGTTAAAGTGAATCATCTTCATTTTTTTCTTCTTCTTGTTATATTCGGAAGGTCAGACCTATCCCCCTTCCTTTATGTATCATTTTGATTTTAAATTAATAAATTAGTACGAATCTATATCAAATCCTTCATCACTAAGATGATTTCATATTAATAAATTTTTTTATTCTTAATATTTTTTTAATTTATTAAAAAAATAATTTTTAAAAAAATTTATCAAGCCGCCCTTATGGGCCATGCCTGATATGGCATGGCACAGGCCCACCTAAGCTATGCCAGCATGGGCCCATTATGTGACGTGCCATGCCATACCGATGAAT
>UESW01001676.1:324848-386131 GCA_900491605.1 Calamus simplicifolius | reverse complement strand
GGAAGTTGCCAATATCTATTTTATGGCCAACGACGACGACAACGACAATGAGGTAAGTTCTGAAAACTCAAATGATGACTTTACATTTGATGAAATGTTTGAGGCTTTCAATGAACTTATGATTGATTTTAAATCCTTAAAAAAGAAGTATAAGTTTTTGAAAAATGACAATATTAGTTTAGCTAAAAGTAAAAATGAATTAGCTTTAGAAGTTAAGAACTTAACTAATGAAAAAGAAGAACTTAGCAAAGAAAGAGATAATCTTAATCAAGAAATAGATTTGTTAAAATCTGAAACTAAAAACTCAACTAAAGATTAAAAGATCAACTAAAAACTTTAGCTTTAGAAAAAGAACAGCAAGTTAAAGAAAATGACTCTCTTAAGAAGATGTTAAAAAATATAAAGACATTGTTGAGAAATTCACCTTAAGTTCAACTAAACTTAACATGATCTTAGATAGTCAAAAAGCTGTTTTTGACAAAGCAGGTTTAGGATATAACACATTAAGGAAACAGAAATCTTTAAAGAATATTTTTATAAAAGCCAACCAAAGTAATATAACTTGTTTCAAATGCAATGAAAAAGGTCATAAATCATTTGAATGCAAAACGTTAAATAATAACAACAAGTTAAATGTCAAAGCTAAGAAAATATGGGTTCCGAAAGGAACAATTTTTATTGCTGCTAACCATGAAGGACCCAAGAAAGCTTGGGTACCTAAGCATAAAGTTTAATTATATTGCAGGAATGTCTTGTAGCCAAAAGATCAAAGAAAAAGTGGTACCTTGATAGTGGCTGCTCAAGACATATGACGGGTGACAAAGATGAATTCATCACCCTAGAGGAAAAGAAAGGTGGAGTTGTGACGTTTGGCGACAACGGTAAAGGTCAAATTATGGGCCTTGGTAAAGTTCGCATAACTCCATCCATATTATTGATAATGTACTTTATGTTGATGGTTTGAAGCATAATCTAATAAGTATAAGTCAATTATGTGATAAAAATTTTAATGTTTCATTTAAATCTTCTGTATGCACTGTAACTAATTCTATTGATGATAGCATTGTATTTACTGGTTATAGACATGGCAATGTTTACTTGGTTGATTTAGAAAATTATCTTTGAGTGATCATTGCTTAATTGCTGACAATGCTAACATAAATGAAATTAGTTGGTTGTGGCATCGTAGATTAGGTCATAAGCACACACCTTATTTCAAAACTAATTAAAATGGATTTAGTTAAAGGATTACCTAAACTAGATTTTGAAAATAATAAAATATGTGATGCATGTCAATTTGGAAAACAAACTAGAAGTTCTTTTAAATCTAAAAACATTGTTTCAACTTCTAGGGCTTTAGAGCTACTTCACATGGATCTTTTCGGACCAACTAGAACCACAAGTCTAGGAGGAAAGAAATATGGTCTAGTGATTGTAGATGATTATTCTAGATATACTTGGGTAATGTTTTTAGCTCACAAAGATGAGACTTTCTCGATATTCCTGAAATTCTTCAAGAAAGTCACAAATGAAAAAACACTACTATAGTATCTCTAAGAAGTGATCATGGAACAGAATTTGAAAATCACTTATTTGAAAGTTTTTTGTTCTGAAAATGGAATTAATCATAATTTTTCAGCCCCTAGGACTCCACAGCAAAATGTGTAGTTGAAAGAAAAAATAGGACTCTAGAAGACATGGCCCGTACCATGCTATGCGAAAGCAACTTACCAAAGTATTTTTGGGCGGAAGCAATTAACACAGCATGTTACATCTTAAATAGAGCTTTAATAAGACCAATATTAAAGAAAACACCTTATGAATTATGGAATGAAAGAAAACCAAATATAAAATACTTTCATGCATTTGGATGTAAATGTTTCATTCATAATAATGGTAAAAACAACTTAGAAAATTTGATGCTAAATCTGATGAAGGAATTTTTCTAGGCTATTCAACGACTAGTAAGGCATATAGAATCTTTAACAAGAAAACCTTAGTAGTTGAAGAATCCATACATGTAGTTTTTGATGAATCTTTAGCAACTGGATCTGAAAAGATTGATGATGAGGAAGATACAAACATAATTGAAAAAGATCTTGAAAAACTTAATATTGAAGTATCTTCTGATCATGAGAAGAAGCTAAAGATGATAATTCACATAAGGACGATGATGTCAATTTAATCATAATGATATAGATCTTCCAAGAGACTGGAGATATGCACATAGTCATCCCAAGGAATTGATTATAGGCGATCCATCTCAAGGAATAAGAACTAGATCATATATGAGAAATATTAGTAATCATCTTGCATTTGTATCACAAATTGAACCCAAAACTATAGAAGAAGCTGAAAAAGATAATAATTGGATGTTAGCAATGCAAGAAGAACTAAATCAATTTACAAGAAATAATGTTTGGACTTTAGTTGAAAGACCTAAAAATCATTCAGTAATAGGATCAAAATGGGTTTTTCGAAATAAACTAGATGAAAATGGCATAGTAATTAGAAACAAAGCTAGACTGGTTGCTAAAGGATATAATCAAGAGGAAGGTATTGATTTTGATGAAACCTTTGCGCCTGTAGCTAGATTAGAAGCCATTAGGCTATTACTTGCATTTGCATGTCATATGAATTTTAACTTATTTCAAATGGATGTAAAAAGCGCATTTTTAATGGATTTATTAATGAAGAAGTTTATGTAGAACAACCACCAGGTTTTGAAGATCACGAGTTTTCAAATCACGTTTTTAAATTGCACAAAGCTTTATATGGTTTGAAACAAGCACCTAGAGCTTGGTATGATAGGTTAAGTAAATTCTTAATAGAAAATGATTTTACAAGAGGAAATGTTGATAAAACTTTGTTTTTGAAAAGAAAAAGTAAAGATTTACTTGTAGTACAAATATACGTAGATGACATTATTTTTGGTGCTACTAACGATTCTCTTTGTCAAGAATTTGCAAAGTTAATGCAGGGAGAATTCGAGATGAGCATGATGGGAGAACTCAACTTCTTCCTTGGACTCCAGATCAAAAAGCAAAGAGGAATCTTTATCAACCAAACCAAATACACAAGAGAACTACTCAAAAAGTTTGGTATGGAAACAATGAAACCCCTCGGAACTCCAATGAGTCCTTCATGCAAGCTGGACAAAGATGAAGAAGGTAAAAAGGTTGATCAAAAGTATTATCGAGGTATTATCGGATCCCTTCTTTATTTAACAGCAAGTAGACCAGATATTATGTTTTCAGTATGTTTATGTGCTAGATTTCAATCTGAACCTAAAGAATCACATTTAATAGCTGTTAAAAGAATTTTAAGATATCTAAATGGAACTAAAAATGTAGGTTTATGGTATTCTAGAGACTCTACATTAAACCTAATTGCATATTCGGATTCTGATTATGCTGGATGTAAATTAGATAGAAAAAGCACAAGTGGTGCATGCCAATTCTTAGGTAGTAACTTAATCACATGGTTTAGCAAAAAGCAAAATTCAGTTGCATTATCAACTACTGAAGCTGAATATGTAGCAGCTGGAAGTTGCTGTGCGCAAATCCTATGGATTAAGCGACAACTTGAAGACTATGGTATCACACTTAATAAAACTCCCATAAGATGTGATAACACTAGCGCAATCAACTTAACTAAAAATCCGATTCAACACTCAAGAAAAACACATAGAAATTAGATATCATTTTATAAGGGAACATGTAGCTAATGATGAAATTTGTTTAGATTATGTAAACACTGAAGAACAATTAGCTGACATATTCACTAAACCTTTAAATGAAGAAAGATTTTGTTATCTTAGGGAGAGTTAGGAATTTGTAACCCTTTTGATAAATTTTGAAACCTCTAAGGAAATATATCTAGAGTTCTTTCAAATTCTCAAAATCTTAAGGAAATCTTATCTAGAACTCATATCAATTTGATCTCTCAAAGTCCATGATTTTTAATCATACACAAAGATCAAATTCCGGACTCTATTCGGATTCTCTGAATCTTAATCTATTTTTTCTCTGAAATTGTCTGGGAGCCGACTCGAGAGTATCGGAGTCGACTCGAGTTTCTGCTGAAACTCAGGAGTCGACCCCTCCTCTGAGCGAGTCGACTCGAGATCGTGTCCGTGCTCTGTGACTAGTCGGGAGCCGACTCCACACTTTGCGCGAGTCGACTCGACGTGGTCCCAGTTGATTATTTAGGGCACGAGTCGACCCCACGGACATTTCATCCATTCCAATCCTTCCAAATCCTCTCCAAAACTTTCCCAAAACCTTCCAAACCTCAAATAACCTCTGATTAACCAATCCTTCAAGATCAATGGCACCCAAAACCCGTGGAGCTAGCTCGAGTGGCGCCGGTTGAAGAGGAAGAGGACCGTTCGACGACCCGTCCGCGAGCCGTCTACGGATTCATCCTCCACCCCTTCTGCTAGTGATCCTCCTGCTCCAGCTCCTACCCTTCAGGTAGATCATCTTGCTAGTAGGATTGTAACCACAGGAAGAAAGGTTAATTTTGAATTGTTTGAGAATGAAGGATTCATAATAGGTAGACAACTAATTGAGATGGGATTTGAGATATATGTTCATTGGACTGTCCCACCTACCCTGCTCTAGTTAAAGAGTTTTACAAGAATTTGACCAGAGGAGATGATGGCTTGGTGAGCAAGGTTAGAGGCATTGGTCTGAATATTACATCTTCTATTCTATCTAGATTATTGAAATTACCCTTGTCTTGACCATCTACCTTTGCCCCAGAAGATAGATCTCCAGCCCTCTCTAGGCTATTGAACAGAAATTTGAAGGATTTGAGAAGTGTTTGCTAGTCAATTGCCTTTGGAATTAAGACTTCTCCACAATATCTGTAGCAGGATTTGTTTCCCAAGACCGGCAGATTCGACTATGTTTCTGAGCGAGATATTTTTGTTATGGATGCTGTTGTTTCTGGGAAACCCATCAATCTACCTCGGATGATAATATGGTACATTGCAGATTGTGGCGGGAAAAAGAAATCGAGTTTGCCCTATGGCATGGTTTTAACTAAATTATTTCGAAGCCAAGGGATTGTATTTGATGATAGTGAGCCAAAAAGGAACTAAGACATACGGACTTTTACTCTTTGGCCACTATACATCGTATGGGGTTTGTTAAGAAAAATGGCAATTGGAGAGAAAGAACATTGTTAAGGACAGAGACAGAGCTATAGAGGCCCCCGGACCCCTCTGTGAGACATTCATCACCTGAGCCTCCTCAGTGCTCGTCTGTTCCAGAGTCTGTTCCTGCTCCTGCTTCTGATTCTACCCCTGCTCCTACTGTTGCTCCTGCTCAGTCTTCTACATTTTCATCTAGTAGCTTTTCTGATACACAGTTAGATCAGCTTAGATCATTATTCAAGTCTGAGATAATCGAGCATGAAAACAGATTGAAAGAAGAATTTGATGAAAAGTTTTTGAACTTAAAAGAAGCCTTATATTCACTTAGTGATCGGGTTGCATCGATTGAGTCTACTCTCAGTTCAACTTCCAGCTCCTTAAGTGAAGACTTAAAGAATATCTTTGGAGAACTTAAGGATATCTGCGGTGACTCGGAGACATACTCCCAAAGCAACGCCGAGCTTTAAGATAAAATTCATCTGCTTGTACTTTGTTGATAATAAACTCAAAGATTATGTTGGACTTCAATGTGAAGGGATGAAGCAGATTGTTGATCACTTGAATAGAATTACTAGAAGAAATTTTTAAGTTTTTATGTAATCTTTTTGATGTAATCTCTTTTTGATGTAATCAAGTTTACTTTCAATGCAATGAGTAAGTTTGCATTTTCATGTACTTTCATTTTAAAGCAATGAGAAAGTTTGATGCATTACTTTTGTCTATTTCAATTGTAAGTATCCTTGAATTCTTTGAATGATTATCTTCAATTGATAAGTTAAATAGAAAAAGATAAAGAATGTTATTGATATTAAACTTCCTAACCTTTTTGTTGATTACAAAAAAGGGGGAGAGTTTTTATGCAATCGTATATGCCTTGCCTTCAATTCAATCAAAGTTTAATTTTGAAAGAGGAAGAGCATAAGGGGAAGAGATAAATTGAATTTCATAAAGAAAATGCTTAAGTTTCTGATTTTAAAAAATTTTGAATGATTTATAAAATTAAGGTTCATAGGGGGAGCTACCTCATTGAGGGGGAGCCTTTCCATGAACACAATAGTTGATTTTGGAATCACAATTTTTTTAATTTTATAATGCATATACTCAATGTTTTTGTCATCATCAAAAAGGGGGAGATTGTTGAGAAATTATTGAAACATAATTGCCCCAACTTTATTGATTTTGATGATTTCCAAAAGCCATGAGTACCTTAAAGAATACAATGTGTTTATTTATCAAAAACCTTGAGCTTATTCAAATTGAAAGGAATGAACTATCAATGGTTATATCAAATGAGTTTTGAATCTATTAGAAAAAGGAGTTTCAAGTTCTATGCTTAAAAGAATTCAAAAAGGAATTTTTATACATTATAATTCAATCGATGAATTCTTGAAACATGTCTTGAATCCATGCTAAATGTCATATTTAATGTATTCAAGTCAAATTTATATTTTAAATTTGATTGGGACAAGTTTTAAAGTCAATCAGAACATTTTTCTGATTTTGTATCGGTCCCGAGCGACTCAAGGGTTTCCGAGTCGACTCCCCAAAATGACTAGTTTTCTCGAGTCGACCCTTGGTTTTTCAAGAGTCGACCCCTGACTCCTTGTGAGCCGACTCCGGTCTGTGCGAGCCGACTCCGCTCAAACAACAGAACCCATGTTTTTTGAGCACTTCTCGAGTCGACTCCCGACTTTCAGGAGCCGACACTTTAGTTTTCGCGAGTCGACCCTTCAATGCTTAAAATGTTTCTATTTTTAGTAATCACTTCGAGCCGACTCCCTCAGAGCTCGAGTCGACTCCGCGAAATCTGGCGCAATTTTTAAAGATGACACATCAGCCCCAACGGTAAGATTTTTGAATAACGGCTATTTTTCTTGTCTCTAACGGATATATTTTTGCAGATTCTATAAATTGAGAAGCTCTTTTCAACTCAAAATATAGATTTTGAAAATCAAAGAGAGAAAAGAATATCTTTGAAAAGAGGGAAAAACAGAGCATATTGAAAAATTTATCTAGCTCAAAGGAGAGAGATTCAAAAGGAGTGAAATCCAAGTGAAAGTTTCGTCTACTCTTCTCATCAATCCACAAGAGCCAAAAGAAAATCCACAAGCATTTCAAAGGTCAAATCGGAGGATTTTCAAAAGAGGAAAAAGCTTCATCTCAACTCCAAATACTTCAACGGTCAAGAATCTAGCTGAGGCGAGATTCAACGTTTCAAGAGGAGTTAAAGAGAAGAAGGAAGAAAGCCCAAGCCTCTACCATCTGCAATACATAAGGCTTTTCTAACCTTATATTATTTTGTACTTCATTTGTATATTTGCTCAAGGGGAGCATTTCATTGTTCAAACACTATCATTCTATTTGTTTGCTGTTTCAATCAGTGGATTGAATCAGTGGAGGTTGGTATACCTCGTTACAAGCCGGAGTGCTTGTGTTGGGTTAGTTGTGAGCCCGTGAAAAACAACGTGTAGGGTTTTGTGCTGGTAAGCCGAGTTAAAACCAGCTGGGTTCGTTGTACACCCGGTAAAACAACAAGTTTGAGTTGTGAGCTTGGAAAACAACTCGGCTGTAATCTAGAGAGATTATAGTGTGGACCCAAGTGAATCTTGGGAGTGGACGTAGGTGTTGATTGCACCGAACCACTATAAAATTATCTTGTGTTTGCCGTGCCATATTTTCTCTTTCTCTATCTCTTTATATTTGCTTGTGCATTGCTTATTAGTTAGCCTCTCACTTGCACATCTTGCTAACTAATCAATTAAAGTTAAAAAGACTTAAATTTTTAAGAACCCAATTCACCCCCCCCCCTCTTGGGTTGCCATCTGGGCCAACAATCATCCTAGGAAACTTCTATGCGTGTGACTCTCTAGGTTTGAACCTAAGCTGGTAGCATAGAAACAACTTTCTATACTAATCGATGTGCCTATCTAGCAATGAAACCCGACGTCCGGATAGGTCGAAGAGTTGCCGAGCAAACTTCAAGAACCCTAAGAAACAGTTACCGTATAATTCATCCTCTTGACCACAAATGCTAAGGATCGATTAAGAGCCTGTCAACTCTAAATAGCAAATCCATAAAGTGATTTCAACTTTAGTGATCATGTGACTTTCACATGAAGTTCCTTGGCCAAGGTCTTGCTAAATTGAAACACAAGCATTTCTCCTTTTAACGGGATAGGTCAAATTCCATCTTGATCCACAACTGACTACCATAAGTACTTGACTGCACCTAGTAACCTTTCGTAGCTGGATTAGAAATCTAGGTGGTCCGACACCTAAGTACAATGAGTTGCTTGTAAGCCACTGGTTGTGATCTTCAGGTCTGAAGGATACTTATACCTATATCTTCTCGGATTAACTCTTGACAGTAGAGTATCCGAAAATGAGTCACGTTTGGTGAAATGTACTCCTACACTTCCACCTGTATGTCATACTAGTGTCTCTACACTCCTTGGTTAAGAGGACAACCAACAAATATGATATACAACGTCCTATAATTGATAGTACTATAGCCCTGTCATAGTATATCATTTGGTCGTGAACTTTTTTAAGGATCTTCAAAGATAAATCTTCCTTTATCGTGAAGGAAGATCCTGAGGGCTTCATTACAATCAGGAGTATTAAGAAGATGTTCTTGTAATGAATAAACTGCCAAATAACTTTTATTAATATATAAATTTATATATAATTTATATTAGCACAATCATCAAATGATTGGCTTTAGGATACAATTTCCAACAGACCTGATATTATGTTTGATGTATGCTTATGTGCTAGATATCAGTCTGAACCTAAAGAATCTCACTTAATTGCTGTAAAAAAAATTCTAAGATATTTAAATGGAACTAAAAATGTAGGATTATGGTATTCTAGAGACTCAACATTAAATTTAATTGCATATTCTGATTCTGATTATGCTGGTTGTAAATTAGATAGAAAAGTATAAGTGGTGCATGCCAATTTTTAGGTAGTAACTTAATCTCTTAGTTTAGCAAAAAGCAAAATTCGGTTGTATTATTAACTGCTGAAGCTGAATATGTAGCAGTGGAAGTTGCTGTGCTCAATCCTTTGGATTAAGAGACAACTTGAAGATTATGGTATAATACCTGATAAAACTCCAATTAGATGTGATAATACTAGTGCAATAAATCTAACTAAAAATCCAATTCAACCCTCAAGAACAAAGCACATTGAAATAAGATATCATTTCATTAGAGAACATGTAGCTAATAATGATGTTTGTCTTGATTATGTATGTACTGATGAACAATTATTAGCTGACATATTTACGAAACCCTTAAGTGAAAAAAGATCTTAGAGGAGAATTAGGAGTCTGTGATCCATTGGAATGATTTTAAATCTCCTAGGAATGACTATCTAGAATTAAATCAATTTCTTGAAAACATTCTTGTGATTCTAAGAAAAATTTATCTAGATATTTATACCCCTTGATTCACCACATTCCAAAGAAAATTTAACCAAAATTTGAAGACTTTTGATAAGTTTCAGATCCTTTGAAACTCTTTTTTTTTTTTTTCTGAAACTGTCTTGGAGCTGACACCACTGTTAGTGGAGTCGACACCTATCTGTGACCTTGGAGCTGACATTCGCCTTTACAGAGCCGACTCTATTTCGAGCGCTAACTGTGTTAACGATATGGAGTCAACACTAGCTTTGCGGGAGCCAACACCTTGTGGTCCCAGGTTGACTTTATTAGTGCAGAGTTGATACCTCTTCATCCCCAATCGACTCCAAAAATATTCCAAACTCTTCCAAAACCTTCTCTACTCCCTTCAAATCCTAGAATCTCTCTAATTCATCACTTCCTAGCATCAAATGGCACCTAAGCGCCGCGGATCAATTTTTGGAACGACCGTGATGATGAGAAAAAGGATAGTGAGGCGTCTGACAAGACAACCATCGCCCAGTTCATCCTCTACATCGTCATCCTCCACTCCGAGCGCTATCCCTAGTCCATCCTCTCCCCAAGTAGATCTTCTAGCTGGGAAAGTTATTACAATGGGTAGAAAAGTGGATTTCTGTTTCTTTGAAGCAGAGGGTTTCACACTTGGAAGACAAATCAAAGAGATGGGTTGGGAAAAGGTATGTTCCTTAGATGTTCCCACCTACCCTGCTTTAGTAAAGGATTTTTATCTTAATTTGACTCGAAGTGATGGAGGTATTGTAAGTTATGTAAGAGGAACGAGAATACATTTGACATCAGAGATTTTAGGAAATTTATTGGAGATACCAGCTATTGGACCGATTGCCAACTCTCACAGTGAGAGAGGTAAGCCATTGTCAAGAATACTTGGTAGGGATGTAGCAAAATTTGAAGAAATTAGGGCTAATCAGTTACCCCTAGAGTTGAGACTTTTGTACAACATTTGTAGTAGAATTTTATTCCCCAAAACTGGATGGTTTGAGTATGTGTCCGAGAGGGACATGGTTGTAATAGACTGTGTGGTTACCGGTCAACCTATTAACCTACCAGGCATGATGATTGGATATATGGTAGAGGTAGGCAGTAAGAAAAGATCAACATTACCCCATGGAATGATTTTGACAATGGCATTTCAGAGTCAAGGAGTGAATATATTGGACAATGAGCCTTTAAAAAGTCTTAGATGCATTGATTACTATAATAGATCTACTTTGCACCGTATGGGCTTTGTGAAGATTAATGGCCATTGGGAAAGGAAAGTGCAATTGGATGATAGAACAACTGAGGTTGAAATTGCGGCCCCTGGTCCATCAGTGGCAGGACCATCTGTGATGCATTCCTCGCCATGTCCCAACAGTTTTGCACCCCCAGTACCAGCTCCAGCCCCTCCATCCTTTACTTAGGTATCTTCAGGATTTTCTGAGAGGGAGCAACTTAAAGAATTGTTTATGAATCATGAAATCAAAATGAAGAATGAGATTAAAAATCAACTTATGGGATTCAGGCAGATGTGCTACTCTTTGGAAGATAAGATTAGTGTGATTGAGTCATCTTTGAGCTTATCCTCGGTTGCCTTGAAGACATATTTAAAGTCAATTTTTGATAAGATCAAGGATATAGTAGGTGACTCTGATATTTATTCCAAATGCAATGCAGAACTTCAGGAGAAAGTTACTGTTGTAGCTACCTTGGTTGAGAAAATGTTGAACGATTTTATGAGGATTCAAGAGAAAGGGATGAGACAGATATTAGAAGAACTCAAAAGGATTTTGAGATGATCTACTTCTTAGCCAATTCAACTTCAATCCACTCAATTTCAAGCTTTCTTTAGTCTTTAGTTTGTAACTAGGATTAATTTGATATTTTGATGTAATGTGAATGATGTAGTTTGTAATGACTTAATAAATATTTTGATGTAATGACTTTGTACTCAATGAATGCAATATGAAGTTAATCTTGTTACTTAAATTTTTGAACTTTGAGTTACTCAAATCTTGTGTTTGTATTTTGATATATTTTGATGATTGATTTAAGCAAGATGCACCCTCTTCTTAACCTTTTTGTTGATAACAAAAAAGGGGGAGAAGAGTGTTTGAACGTGTATATGCAATTGAACTTAGATAACTTTAAAGATAACTACAAAATATGGAGAAAGAGTGTTAATATATGAATATGCATGGAATTTACATATTTTGATAAATAAACTTTAAGATATGCACACACAGAGAGGGAGCTACCTTATTAAGGGGGAGCTTAACCTTGAATATACATATTTTGATAATTATGCATTAATTGATTATGCATATACTCAATGTTTTTGCCATCATCAAAAAGGGGAGATTGTTGACCCACTTATTGATTTTGATGATTAACAAAAGCCATGAGTATATTCCTTGTGTTACTAATATAATTGACATATATTTCATGAATTAAGAAAGGTAAATCATTCAAATGTTACATAGAAAATCAGTTTGAATCAATTTTTAATGGAATATTGTTGATCCTAGATTGATTTTGATGCTTACAAAACAATTAAGCAAAGACTAATTATATTTATTAAGCTTGTTGCAGGGAAGTTCAGATGCTTTACAAGTAAGTATCTTCATGCTAAATTTTAAGGGAGTATACTTCATTTTATTTTACCACCTAATTGCTATCAAATGAATATCTTTAGCCATGGCCGTTCTATTGGCTTGTGTTGCCCAGATGGCAACCCAAGAGGGGGGGTGAATTGGGTTCTTAAAAATTTAACTTTAAAAAAAAAACTATTTGCTTTGAAATGAAAGAGCTTGAGAGCAAAGTATAAATGAATGCTAATCAAACAAATGAGATATAGAGAGAGAGACAAAGAGACAAAGCACGACAAACACAAAGATTTTATAGTGGTTCGGTGTATCCAACACCTACGTCCACTCCCAAGCTTCACTTGGGTCCACACTATAATCCACTTGATTACAGTCGAGTTGTTTTACAAGCTCACAACTCAAAACTTGTTGTTTCCCCCGGGATCACAACGAACCCAGCTGGTTTTCGGGCTCACCAGCACAAACCCAACCACAAGCTATCCTTAGCTTGTACCGAGGTATACTACCTCCACTAATTCAATCCCCCGATTGAATTAGCAAACACAAATGGAGAATAAAGTTTTAAATACACAGCAGCTCCTCAAATGAGCAAATAAACAATAAAGTAAACAAGGATAAGAAAAGCCTGTTTGAAGCTCTTTGAATGAATTTTTCTTCTTTTTTTCTTTTCCTCTTCTTCTTTGAAAAATTGAATCAGGCCTCAGATTCTTCACAGAAATTTGCAGTTGAGAAGTTGAGGATTTGGGGCTTTTGCTTTCTTTCTTCTTTGATAGAAATCTCCTTGATTTGAACTTGAGAAGCTTTGGATTTCTCTTTGAGCTTTCTGGGTTGATGGATTTGAACTTGAGTCTTTCCTCTTGATTTCTCTCTCCTTTTTACTAGGTATTTTTCTCTATTTTTCTCCTCTTTTTTAAATGACGGTTTCCCCCTTTTATATATCTCTTAATCCAAGATTAGGTGGAAAATATAGCCATTGTGAGATGCTTGGATCTTTCTACACACAAGAAAATAGCCGTTAGAGGTTAGGTAAAAAGAAATCTTACCGTTGGAGTCCGTTCTGATAAATAAAAATCCGTTCCTGACAGGTTGGAGTCGGCTCCAACTTTTCAGGTGTCGGCTCCAAATGGGTATCCAAAAATAGCAAATAAAAATTTTGAGGGGTCGGCTCCAATAAAGTTAAGTGTCGACTCGTTGCTTTCGGAGTCGGCTCCAAATCCTAAAGTGTCGGCTCCAGAAATGCTCATAAAAATACGCTCTCTGTTCTCAGGTTAGAGTCGGCTCCAGAAACTCAGGTGTCGGCTCCCGAACTCTCAGGTGTCAGCTCCCGAATTCTAGGTGTCGGCTCGAAAACTGAGAATACACTTCTCTGTATCTTAGGTTGGAGTCGGCTCTGAAACTCTGGGTGTCGACTCAGACCGTGCCAAAATTCCAAAAACTTCTGATATGCCTTGGGGTCGGCTCCTGACTATTTAGGTGTCGACTCCAAGCTCTGAACTTTGAAAAATCCTTTTAAAATTTTGATTCAAAACTTATTTCTTTATCCTTTTGATTGATCAAACATTTTTAATCCCTGAAACACTTGTTAAATCTATTAGAAACATAGTGAATATACTCATGTCTTTTATTAATCATCAAAATCAATAATTGGGTCAACAATCTCCCCCTTTTTGATGATTATAAAAACATTGAGTATATGCATGATTTAAAAATAATATTTTCAAATCAAATTTCTAAATATTTAGTTCTCATAGGTAAGCTCCCCCTGAACGAAGTAGCTCCCCCTATGAATTCAAGTAAACTTTTAATGTTTGATACCAATTAAACAATCATATCAAATTGTATCAAATTAACAGTAAACTTTCAATGCACATATGTCAATTACTTCTTATATGCAATACCAATTGATTAAGCTTATTTGTTCCAATGCATATACAAATACTAAATATTTCTTCCCCTTTATAACTTTCAATGCATATACGACTATCTTACTTCTCCCCTTTTTTGTAATCAACAAAAAGGTTAAGAAGTTTCAAGTTAAATAACAAAATTGTAGATGCTTCAAAGATCAAATGATATTCATTAAATATCAAAAGTTCATTACATACTTCAAGCATTACATCATATTACAAAAGGAAACTTCATTACATCAAAATTTTTAAATCAACATCAAACTAAACTAAACATCATCTTTCAATAACATCAAAGAAACTTCATTACAAGATAATCAAAGATTAGTTCTAAGAAGTCTTTGCAAATCTTCTAAATTTTTCCCATTCCTTCACTTTGAGTTCTAACAAATTCCTTTAGTCTTCTATCAACAAATGCACATGCAGTCATAATTTTGTCCTGAAGCTCAGCATTGCATTTGGAGTAAGTCTCTGAATCTCCTCAATATCTTTAAGTTCTTCAAAAATATTCTTGAGATCATTCTTCAAAGATTCTGCGGAGGCTCCAAGTGTGGATTCAATTTTACTAACTCGATCATCCAAAGAATAATACATTTCTCTTAAATTCATAAACTTGTCAACTCTGTTTTCATTTCTTCCTTGTGAGTAGCAAATAAACTTTTAAGTTGCTCCAACTGAATATCAGAAAAACCAATGGATGACATCGGCGGTGGTACATGTGCAGGAGCTGGAGTAGATGCCGGTGGTGGCGATGATCTACTAGGCTCTGGTGATGGATGCCTCACTGATGGACCTGCCTCAGATGGTGCAGTGGCCCTAATTTTAGCTCTCTCATCCAGATGACCTTTCCTTTCCCATCTACCATCCACTTTTACAAACCCCATTCTGTGCACAGTAGCCAAGCTAGTAATAGTCAGTGTCTAAGGTTCTTCGATGGCTCATTGTCAGAAATAACAACTCCTTGCTTCTAAAACCATAGTCAGGATCATGCCATAAGGCAATG
This sequence comes from Calamus simplicifolius, assembly GCA_900491605.1. NCBI lineage: Eukaryota > Viridiplantae > Streptophyta > Magnoliopsida > Arecales > Arecaceae > Calamus > Calamus simplicifolius. The sequence goes on along the minus strand of UESW01001676.1, from coordinate 371,031 downwards.
AAGATCTCCTCTTCCTCCGGCCTCAGCCATACCATATCATCATTGCAGCAAGATTAATTGGCTGACCAGTCAAAATACTATCCATAACACTATGTCTCGCTCTGAGACATACTCAAAACCCAGTCTTGGGAAATAGGATCCTACCAAATGTTATAAGTAATCTAAGCTCAAGGGCAATTGATTAGCCCTAACTTCCTCAAATTCAGTTACTTCTCTTCCCAACATCCTTGATAAAGCATCTGATCTCTCACTGTGAATGTCTGCAGTAAGCCCAGTGATAGGGATGCTAAAAGATTTCCTAAAATTTGAAATGTGAGATGAATCCTTTTTCCTCTTACTGAACTAACTATTCCACCATCTCCCCTTGATAAATTGAAGTAAAATTCCTTAACTAGGGCCGGATAAGTGGGAACATCAAAGAACATACCTTATCCCAACCGAGCTCTTTTTGTCTACCAATTGAAAACCCTCGGCTTCAAAGAAATCAAAATCCACCTTCCTTCCCATGGTTATGACTCTCCCAGCTAGGTATCTACCTGAGGAGAGGAGGGGCTAGGATTATCTGAGTGGGTTGAAGAGGAATCATCGCTTGGAGAGGTTCACGGATGGGACGCCTAGCCGTACGCTTCCTTGTAGCCACGGGAGCATCCAAAGACCAATCCCCTATGCTTAGGTGCCATTGGAATCTTAGGGAATGGTTGATTTGAGGAGTATTTGGCTTTGGGAGGTTTGAGAGGTTTTTGAGAGGGTTTGGAGAAGATAGGAAATGAGAAGGTGTCGACTCTGCCCTAATAAATCATTTGGGTCCCCAGGTGTCGACTCCCGCAAAGTCGGGTGTCGACTCCAAGTCGCTAACACAGTTAGCGCCGAACTGGAGTCGGCTCCACTTAACGGGTGTCGGCTCCAAGGTCAGGACCGAGAGCGACACAGACAAGGTGTCGACTCCACAAATTGAGGTGTCGACTCCACTGACAGTTTCAGAGAAAAATAAGTGAGTTTCAAACAACTGAAACTTGTCAAAAAAATCAATAAATTTTGAAAAAATCTTTGGAATGTGGAGAATCAAATTGCTCAAATGTCTAGATAAATTGTCCTTAAAAATATGAAGAAATCTCAAGAAATTGATTGAATCTAGATAATCATTCCTTAGGGGTTTCAAAATCATTCCAAAGGATCACAAATCCCTAATTCTCCTCTAAGATAACAAAATCTCTCTTCACTCAAAGGTTTTGTAAATATATCAGCTAATTGTTCTTCAGTATTAACATAATCAAGACAAATTTCATTATTAGCTACATGTTCTCTTATAAATGATATCTAATTTCAATGTGCTTAGTTCTTGAATGTTGAATTGGATTTTTAGTTAATTATTGCACTTGTATTATCACATCTAATAGGAGTTTTATCAAGTGTTATGCCATAATCTTCAAGTTGTCGCTTAATCCAAAGGATTTGAGCACAGCAACTTCCAGCTGCAACATATTCTGCTTCAGCAGTAGATAATGCAACCGAATTTTGCTTTTTGCTAAACCAAGAGATTAAGTTACTTCCTAAAAATTGACATGCACCACTTGTACTTTTTCTATCTAGTTTACATCCAGCATAATCAGAGTCAGAATAAGCAATTAAATTAAGTGTTGAGTCTCTAGAATACCATAATCCTACATTTTTAGTTCCACTTAGATATCTTAAGTATTCTTTTTACAGCAATTAAGTGAGATTCTTTAGGTTCAGATTGAAATCTAGCACATAAACAAACAGCAAACATGATATCTGGTCTACTTGCTGTTAAGTAAAGTAGAGATCCGATCATACCTCTGTAATATTTTTGATCTACTTTCTTACCATCTTCATCTTTGTCCAATTTGCATGAAGGACTCATAGGTGTTCCAAGGGGTTTGATTGATTCCATTCCAAACTTCTTGAGAATTTTCTTTGTGTACTTTGTTTGGTTGATGAAAATCCCTTCTTTGCTTTGCTTGATTTGAAGTCCTAGGAAGAAGTTGAGTTCTCCCATCATGCTCATCTCGAATTCACCCTGCATTAACTTAGCAAATTCTTGACAAAAAGATTGTTAGTAGCACCGAATACAATATCATCTACATATATTTGTACTACTAATAAATCTTTGTCTTTTCTTTTCAAAAATAGGGTTTTATCAACATTTCCTCTAGAAAAATCATTTTCAATTAGAAATTTGCTTAATCTTCATACCAAGCTCTAGGTGCTTGTTTTAAACCATATAGTGCTTTGTGTAATTTAAAAACATGATTTGGAAATTCATGATCTTCAAAACCAGGTGGTTGTTCAACAAAAACTTTCCTCATTTATAAAATCCATTTAAAAATGCACTTTTAACATCCATTTGAAATAAATGATTCATATGACATGCAAATGCAAGTAATAATCTAATTGCTTCTAATCTAGCTACAGGTGCAAAAGTTTCATCAAAATCAATTCCTTCTTCTTGATTATATCCTTTTGCAACTAATCTAGCTTTATTTCTAATTACTATGCCATTTTCATCTAATTTATTTCTAAATACCCATTTAGATCCTATAACTGAATGATCTTTAGGTCTATCAACTAAGGTCCATACATTATTCCTAGTAAATTGATTTAATTCTTCTTGCATAGCTAACATCCAATTACTATCTTTTTCAGCTTCTTCAATAGTTTTAGGTTCAATTTGAGATACAAATGCAAGATGATTATTGATGTTTCTCATTGATGATCTAGTTCTTACTCCTTGAGATGGATCACCTATAATAATTCCTTGGATGACCATAGGCATATCTCCAATCTCTAGGAAGATCTACCTCATTATGATTAGTATCAATAACATCAACCCTAGGTGAATCATCATCTTTAGCTTCTTGTTCATGATCTGAAGATACATCTATATTTAATTTTTCAATATCTCTTTCTAGTATATTTGTATCTTCCTCATCATCAATCTTTTCTGAACTTGATGCTAAAGATTCATCAAAAATTACATGAATAGATTCTTCTACAATTAAGTTTTCTTGTTAAATACTCTATAGGCTTTACTAGATGTTGAATATCCTAAGAATATGCCTTCATCAGATTTTGCATCAAATTTTCAAGATTATTTTACCATTATTATGAATGAAACATTTACAACCAAATGCATGAAAATAACTAATGTTTGGTTTCTATTATTCCATAATTCATAAGGAGTTTTCTTAAGATTGGCCTAATTAGGGCTCTATTAAGGATGTAACATGCCGTGTTTATAGCTTCCGCCCAAAAGTATTTTGGTAGGTTGCTTTCACATAGCATGGTACGGGCCATGTCTTCTAAAGTTCTATTTTTTCTTTCTACAACTCCATTTTGTTGTGGTGTTCTAGGTGCAAAAAAATTATGATGAATGCCATGTTCAATGCAAAATTTTCAAATAAATGATTTTCAAATTCTGTGCCATGATCACTTCTAAGAGACACTATGGTGTTATTTTTCTCATTAGTGACTTTCTTGAAGAATTTCAAAATGTTGAGAAAGTCTCATCCTTGTGAGCCAAAAACAATACCCAAGTGAATCTAGAATAATCATCTACTATCACAAGACCATATTTCTTTCCTCCTAGACTAGTGGTTCTAGTAGGTCCAAAAAGGTCCATGTGAAGTAGCTCTAGTGGCCTAGAAGTGGAAACTACATTTTTAGATTTGAAAGAGTTTCTAGTTTGTTTTCCAAATTGACATGCATCACAAATTTGTTATTTTCAAAATCTCTTTGGAAGTCCTTTAACTAAATCCATTCTAATAATTTTGAAATAAGTGTGTGCTTGCATGACCTAATCTACGATGCCATAGCCATCCAATCTCATTTACATTAGCATTATTAGCAACTAAGCAATGATTACTAGTAGACAAATTGTCTAAATCAATAAGTATACATTGCCATTTCTATTCCAATAAATATAATGCTATTATCAATGGGATTAGAAACAGTGCAGATAGAAGCTTCAAATGAAACTTTGAAACCTTTATCACATAATTGGCTAATACTAATTAAGTTATGCTTTAAACCATCTACATAAAGAACATTTTCAATAAAGTGGAGGGAGTTATTTGAATTTTACCAAATCCCATAATTGGCCTTTACCATTGTCTCCAAATGTAACAACTCCTCCTCTTTTATCCTCAAGGGTGATGAATTGCTCCTTGTCACCCGTCATGTATCTTGAGCAGCCGCTATCAAGATACCACTTTTGTTTTGATCTTTTGGCCGCAAGACACTCCTGCAAAGTAATCAAACTTTCTGTTTAGGTACCCAAGCTTTCTTGGGTCCTTCATGGTTAGTAGCAACAAAGATTGTTCCTTTTTAGAACCCATATTTTCTTTCCTTTAATACTTAAATCCTTGTTAATTTTTCTAAAATTACATTCATAGGCTTTATGTCCTTTCTTGTTACAACAATAACATGAAATATCACTTTTATTCTGTTCTTTTCTAAAAAATTTTAATATACTTTTTTTCTTGTTAGGCCTATAATCCTAATCCAGCTTTATCAAATACAGCTCTTTGATTACTCAATAATAAATTAAGTTTTTCAGAGCTATATGTGAATTTATCAACTATATTTTTATATTTATCAACTTCTTTCTTTAAGCTAACATTTTCATTAGAAATTGATTCTTTGTCTTTTGATAAATTCTTATTTTTAGATTTTAATTCTTCAATTTCATGAGTTAGTTTATCCTTTTCTTTGACAAGATTTAAATTATCATTTTTCAAAACTTTGCTTTTTTTTTTAGAATTTTAAAATCACTAACTAATTCATTAAATGCATCAAACAATTCATCAAAGGTAAAGTCATGAGTTTCGGTACATACCTCATCGTCTTCTTTTGCCACAAGCAAATGTTTGCAACTTTTTTTGTTCTTCCTCGGATGAGGATTCTTCGTTATCGCTCCATGTTGCAATGTATGCCTTTTTCTTTTTCTTGTATCCCTTTTTCAATTGAGGACAATCATATCTAAAGTGCCCCGGTTTCTTACATTCATAGCATATGAGGGGGTCTTTCTCTTTATCCTTGTCCTTTTCTTTTTCTTTTTCATCTTCCACCTTTGTTCCAAATTTTTTTTGTGAAAAGGTCTCCTTCTTTGCATAAATTTTCTGAACTTTTTTACAAGAAGGGTTGTTTCATCATCTTCCTCTTCTTCCTCACTGCTGCTTGTTTCCTTTTCTGCAGCTTTAAGGGCAATCGTTTTTTTTTTTTGACTTCTTTCTCTTGATGTTGCTTCTTGGTCAGTTCATGGGTCATCAATGATCCAAGTAGCTCTTCCAAAGGTAATGTATTTAAATCTTTGGCTTCTTGGATGGCAGTTACTTTCGCTTCCCATGATCTTGAAAGAGACCTAAGAATTTTACGCATCAATTCAGAGTTAGTATAGGTCTTGCCAAGACTCTTTAAACCATTCACAATATCAGTAAATCTTGTATACATGCAGGTTATAGATTCAGTTTGTTCCATGCTAAATAATTCATACTTATAAACAAAATATTAATCTTAAATTCTTTGACTTGATTAGTACCCTCATGGGTAACTTTAGTCTATCCCAAATTTCTTTTGCGGAAATACATGTAGAAATTCTATTAAACTTATTAGCATCTAAAGCACAATATAAAGCATTCATGGCCTTAGCATTGACCTGAGCCATTTTCCTATCGTTCTCATTCCAATCCCTTTCGGGTTTAGGAACTATTGAACCATCTACTAAGTGTATGGGTGTGCTAGGTCCATTAGTGATTACATTCCAAAGCTCATAATCTAAAGCTTGAATAAAAATTCTCATTCTAGCTTTTCAATAAGAATAATTAGAGCCATTAAATAAAGGAGGTCTATTGGTAGAATGACCTTTAGCAAATGAAGATCCAGCTTGAGCTGCCATTTGGATCTTTAACTCTTGATCATTGGATCAAATAAGAAATGAGCACTAGCTCTGATACCAATTGTTGACCCAGATGGCAACCCAAGAGGGGGTGAATTGGGTTCTTAAAAATTTAACTCTTAAAAAAAATCTATTTGCTTTGAAATGAAAGAGCTTGAGAGCAAAGTATAAATGAATGCTAATCACAACTAAATGAGATATAGAGAGAGAGACAAAGAGACAAAGCACGACAAACACAAAGATTTTATAGTGGTTCGGTGTATCCAATACCTACGTCCACTCCCAAGCTTCACTTGGGTCCACACTATAATCCACTTGATTACAGTCGAGTTGTTTTACAAGCTCACAACTCAAAACTTGTTGTTTCCCCGGGATCACAACGAACCCAGTTGGTTTTACGGGCTCACCAGCACACAACCCAACCACAAGCTACCTTAGCTTGTACCGAGGTATACTACCTCCACTAATTCAATCCCCCGATTGAATTAGCAAACACAAATGGAGAATAAAGTTTTAAATACACAGCAGCTCCTCAAATGAGCAAATAAACAATAAAGTAAACAAGGATAAGAAAAGCCTGTTTGAAGCTCTTTGAATGAATACTTTTCTTTTTTGCTTCTTTTCATCTTCTCCTTTAAAAATTGAATCAGGGCCTCAGCTCAGATTCTTCATAGAAATTTGCTGTTGAGAAGTTGAGGATTTGGGGCTTTTGCTTTCTTTCTTCTATTGATGAAAATCTCCTTGATTTGAACTTGAAAGCTTGTGGATTTTTTTTAGCTTTCTGAGGTTGATGGATTTGAGCTCTGAGTCTTTCCTCTTGATTTCTCTCTCCTTTTTACTAGGTATTTTTCTCTATTTTTCTCCTCTTTTTCAAACAAACGGTTTCCCCCTTTTATATATCCCTTAATCGAAGATTAGGTGGGAAATATAGCCATTGTGAGATGCTTGGATCTTTCTACACACAAAGAAAATAGCCGTTAGAGGTTAGGTAAAAAGAAATATTACCGTTGGAGTCCGTTCTAACAAATAAAAAATCCGTTCCTGACAGGTTGGAGTCGGCTCAAACTTTTCAGGTGTCGGCTCCAAATCGGGTATCCAAAAATAGCAAATAAAAAGTTGTTGAGGGTCGGCTCCAATAAAGTTAAGTATCGACTCGTCGCTTTCGGGAGTCGGCTCCGCAATCCTAAAGTGTCAGCTCCAGAAATGCTCATAAAAATACGCTCTCTATTCTCAGGTTAGAGTCGGCTCCAGAAACTCAGGTGTCGGCTCCCGAACTCTCAGGTGTCGGCTCTCGAATTCTAGGTGTCGGCTTCGGAAACTGAGACAGAATACACTTCTCTGTATCTCAGGTTGGAGTTGGCTTTGAAACTCTGGGTGTCGACTCCAGACCGTGCCAAAATTCCAGAAAACTTCTGATACACCTTGCGGTCGGCTCCTGACTATTTGGGTGTCGACTCCAAGCTCTGAACTTTGAAAAATACTTTTAAAATTTTGATTCAAAACTTATTTCTTTATCCCTTTTGACTGATCAAACATCTTTAATCCCTGTAACACTTGTTAAATCTATTAGAACCATAGTGAATATACTCATATCTTTTATTATTCATCAAAATCAATAATTGGGTCAACAGCTTGGGAGTTAGCTAATTAGCTAGCTTGCTCTTCCATCTAACTAGCTGGCACATCAATTAGCTAACTACCAAATTGTTTATGTGGCTTGGCCGAACGATTGTTCATTTGAGCTAGCTGGTTAGCTAGCTTGTTCCTTCGTTAGCTAGCTGGAGTTCCATTTTAGCTAGCTATGGTACCTATTACAGTTCCTGGCCGAGCCTTGTCATTTTTGAGCTAGCTGGTTAGCTAGATTGACTCCTTCTAAGCTAGCTGGTTACCTAGATTGACTCCTTCTAAGCTAGCTGGATTTCATTTTAGTTAATTATGTTTTTTGAATGCTTCTGTGTTGGCCGAATGCTTTGGGTATCAGTTAGCTGATTAGCTAACTTGACTTTCCTGTTAGCTAGCTGGCTTACCTTTTAGTTAACTATCATTCCCTGATTCTTCACTTAGCCGAATGCCACCCTTTTTTAGCTAACTGATGAGTTAGCTGATGGTTCTCTTAGCTAGCTAGCATACCCTGTTAGTTAACTACTTTGCTTTGGAGCTAACTAGTTTTCTTTCTTAGCTAACTATTTTTCACAGGGACTCCAAGCCGAGCGGATGTTGTTTTCAGTTAGCTAGAGAGCTAACTTTCACCTCTCAAGCCGTTTGAATTCATTCTGTAGTTAACTAGAGAGCTAGCTACCTTTTGGTTTAGTTAGCTGGAAAGTTAGCTGCTTCTCCTTGGGCGTGTGATTGCTTTTCCTTAGTTAGCTAGTGAGCTAAATACCTGTTGCCTAGTTAGCTAAGAGCTAACTCCTCCTTTCTTTTATATCATCGAATCCTCTGCAGCGAGAGCTTCTTTTGCCTAGTTAGCTGGGGAGCTAACTACCATTTCTTGGCCTCTCTTCATAGCCGTGTGAATCGCTTGCTAAGTTAGCTGAAGAGCTAACTATCATTTGGCTTGGTTAGCTAATGAGCTAACTATTTGTTCTTTGTTTTATCTCCTAGCCGCATGCTTTGCTTATTAGTTAGCTGGGAAGCTAACTAGCTAGTGCTTTAGTTGCCTAAGGAGTTACCTGACCCTCTCCTGGATGGTTATTTTTGCCGTGCGATTTCAAGTGAGCTAGTTGGATAGCTAGCTGGGGCTCTTGCTTCCTTCCTGGCCGATCGACTTCAAGACTTCAGCTACCTGGAATTAATTCTAGTCAGCTACCACTCAAGCTTTTGAGCGTGCTCTCTTCTCTCTCTCTCTTTTTTTATTTTCAGCTATATTAACTTTTGATCTTTTGAATTATGGCAGAGATCTTCCTTCCTCAAATGGAGTCATGCATTCAATGCTTAAGGGAAATAATCTCAACGGTTACCTTTTCTTCCTATTTTTCTTTGCATTTGTTCCTAATGTATCTAACAGATATTTTTTGATGGATTGTTATAAATAGCTGGGATTAGAAGCACAATATGATGAATCCAAAAAAATAAGAAATATAAGAGAAAGAAATCCAAGAAAAAGAGCTTTTATTGCATATTTTTTTGGAGTGGTTGAAAGCAAGTTGCTGTGCATTCAAAGATCATTCATTGCTCAAAGGTCATCCAGATACATTAAAGTCCTCAAGCAATCAAGACTTCAGCTACCTCGACGTTGTTCATTTATTGCTGAGGATATTGCTTCAAATTTGTAAAGTATATCTTGAATATTTGCTCATTGTAGGAGCTATTCATTCTTATATTCTCTAAACTTTTGTAAAAGGTTAGAGTTAACCCTTTGGTTCTTGTTGGCTACCTTGTGCCGTTAAACAAGAGGACTAGTTTGGTAAGGCTAGGGTTGGCTTCCTTGTGCCGTTAAACAAGAGGACAAGCCTGATAAGCTAGGGGTTTGGCTGCCTTATGCCGTATAAACAAGAGGGCTAGCCGGGGAAGGCTAGAGGTTGTAATCATTGTGATACGATTAGTGGAATTCTTAAAGGTTTTGGAAAGTGGATGTAGGTGCTGAGTTTGGCACCGAACCACTATAAATTCTCTTGTGTTTGTGATAGTTTGATTCTCTGTTATTATTATTCTATGCACTTCACTACACCACTGCGAATCAAATTTAAATTAGTGTTAAGGCACATACCTGCATAGTAATTAATTTTTAATTACCCAATTCATCCCCCTCTTGGGTTGCTACATCTTGGCAACAAGTGGTATCAGAGCAGTGTGCTCTTGATTTCTAGCTTTGATTAGCTTGGAGCCAAAGATCAGTAGTAATCCAAATAGGTTCTATGTTGACTGAAGGACAATCAACTAATAGACCACCTTTGTTTAATGGAACAAATTACACATATTGGAAAGCACGAATGAAATTCTTCATTCAAGCACTAAATTATGATTTATAGGGAATCATAATTAATGGACCACACACACCCACTATTGTGATTGATAATATTAATATTGCAAAACCTGAATCTGAATGGGATGAGCTAGATAAGAAACTAGCTCAATTAAATGCAAAGGCTATGAATGTTCTTTATTGTTCTCTTGATGCAAATGAGTTTAATAGCATATCTACTTTCATGTCTGCTAAGAAAATCTAGGATAGACTTGAAGTCACCCATGAGGGTACAAATCAAGTCAAGGAATCCAAAATAAATATGCTTGTTCATAAGTATGAATTATTTAAGATGGATTCTACTGAGAATATCACTAATATGTTTACAAGATTTACTGATATTATTAATGGACCAAAAAGTCTTGGAAAATCTTATGCTAATAGTGATCTTGTTAGAAAAATCTTAAGATCTTTACCTAGGTCATGGGAAGCCAAAGTCACTGCAATACAAGAAGCAAAAGATCTCAATACTTTATCACTTGAAGAGTTGGTCGGTTCTTTGATGACTCATGAGCTTTAGCAATGACAACACTTTGATGAAGATGAATCAAAGAAGAAAAGGACCATGGCATTAAAGAGTGCAACTCAAGATGATGAAAGTGAGGAAACCACAAGTGACAGTGAGAAAGATGATGAAATGGCACTTATCTCAAGGAAATTCAAAAAGTTCATGAAAAGAAAGAAGTTTGGAAAAAGAAAACATTTTGTCAAAGGAGACCATAGCAAAGATAAGAAAAAGAGTGAACCTTCTACATGCTATGAGTGCAAAAAGCCTAGACATATTAGACCAGAATGTCCATTGTTAAAGAAAGGATCTAAAAGAGTAAAGAAGAAAGCAATGATGGCTACATGGAGCGACACTGAGGCTACAAGTTCAAAAGATGAAGAGAAAACTGAAGTTGCCAACATTTGTTTCATGGCTAATAATGATGAGGTAAGCCCTAACTTTTTAGATGACTTTACCTTTGATGAATTACAAGGTGCATTTTATGAACTTATTGATGATTTTGCAAACTTAAGTTCAAAGAATATAGAATTGAAAAACGAAATTAAAAATCTAACTCTTGAAAAAAAAAGAATTTCAAAAGACAATGAAATATTGCTAAAGGAAAACCAAGATTTGAAAAATGAAGTAAATAGATTAAAACCAATTATTCATAGATTTACTTTGAGCTTAGAAAAATTAGAAATGATTTTAAACAGTCAAAGAGCTGTTTACAATAGAGTTGGTCTTGGATACAATCTTTTTGAAAGACAAAATTTTTAAAAAATATTTATATGCATGCTGATGATTCTATCAAAATTACATGTTTTAAATATAAAAAAATAGGACATAAAGCTTATACTTGTCACACACACAAGGTAAGAAAAATATGGGTTCCAAAAATAACTATCTTGATTAACCCTAAAGGACCCAAGAAAGCTTGGGTACCTAAGAGCAAAATTTAAAATTATGTATGCAGGTGTGTCTTGCAACCCAAGCAATTAGAAGACAATGGTACTTGGATAGCGCGTGCTCAAGACACATAACCGGTGATGAATCACAATTTATCACTTTGGAGGCAAAAGATGGAGGTGTTGTTACTTTCGGTGATAATAGCCAAGGAAAAATAATTGGCATTGAAAAAATAGGTATCATACCTCATGCTTATATTGATAATGTCTTGCTTGTGAAAGGACTAAAACATAATTTACTTAGCATTAGTCAATTATGTGACAAAGGATTTAAAGTTACATTTGAATCATCCTTATGCATTGTTAAAAATCATGCTAATGAAAATATGAGATTTGTTGGTCAAAGGCATGGTAATGTATACATTGTTAATTTAAATGATTTGCATGATCAAAATATTGATTGCCTAGTTGCTACAAACAATAAAACTGATAATAGTTGGTTATGACATCGTAGGCTAGCTCATGCAAGCATGGATTTATTATCTAAATTAATTAAGAAGAATTTAGTGCATGGTTTGCCAAAACTTCTTTTTACAAAAAAAAAAAAATTGCAATGCTTATCAATTTGGAAAACAAACCCGAGTATCTTTTAAATCAAAGAATTTAGTTTCAACCACTAGACCTTTGGAACTTGCATATTGATTTATTCGGTCCTACAAGAACAACTAGTTTAGGATAAAAAAGATATGGTTTTGTTGTTATTGATGATTTCTCTCATTTTCATGGATTTTATTTCTAACTAGTAAAGACGAAGCATTTACAGCATTTCAAAAATTATTTAAAAGAATTACAAATAAAAAAATTCTTCTGTTTTATCAATGCAAAGTAATCATGGAAAAGAATTTGAAAATAAATCTTTTGAAGATTTTTGTAATGAAAATGGAATTGAACATAATTTTTCTGCACCAAGAACACCACAACAAAATGGAGTAGTAGAAAGAAAGAATAGAACTTTAGAAGAAATGGCCCGTACCATGTTGTGTGAGAGCAATCTCCTAAAATATTTTTGGGCAGAAGCTATCAACACTGCATGCTATGTTTTAAATCGTGCATTGATTAGACCTATTTTGAAAAAGACTCCATATGAGCTTTGGAAAGGAAGAAAACCTAATATAAGTTACTTTCATGTTTTTGGATGCAGATGTTTTGTTTTAAATAATGGAAAATCAAACCTTGATAAATTTGATGCTAAATCTGATGAAGGAATTTTTCTCGGTTATTCTTTGCATAGTAAAGCTTTTAGAATATTTAACAAAAAGACTCTAGTAGTTGAAGAATCAATTCATGTTATCTTTAATGAATCTAATAATCTCCCATTATGAAAGAGAAAAGGTATAAATGATGCAGATAATATTGAAGATCAACTCAAGGACATCACATTGAAGGATAAGAATGACTCGGATTGACAAGAGGTAAATGGAGAAGGGAACGCTGACCTACCTGAAGCCTCACAAGGTAATGATGAATTAGAAAGAGGTTGGAGGTACGTTCTCAGTCACCCTAAAGATCAAACTATAGGTGATCCATCTCAAGGAGTTAGAACTAGATCATCATTTAGAGATGCTTATAATAACTTAGCATTTGTATCTAAAATTGAACCTAAATATTATGATGATGCTAAAAATGATGTTGATTGAATTAATGCCATGCATGAGGAACTTCACCAGTTTGAAAGAAATAATGTATGGACTCTTACTGAAAGACCTCATGATCATCAAATTATTGGATCTAAATGGGTTTTTAGAAACAAATTGGATGGACATGGTAATATAATTAGAAATAAAGCAAGATTAGTAGCTAAGGGTTATAATCAAGAAGAGGCAATTGATTTTGATGAAACTTATGCCTCAGTTGCTAGATTAGAAGCTATTAGATTACTTCTTTGCTTATGCTTGCTTTATGAACTTTAAACTATATCAAATAGATGTTAAAATCGCTTTCTTAAATGGATACATTGCTGAACAAGTTTTTGTGGAACAACCACCCAGCTTTGAAAATCACTTGTTTCCAAACCACGTTTTTATATTAAACAAAGCTTTGTATGGTTTGAAACAAGCACCCCGGGCTTGGTATAAAAGATTGAGTAAATTCTTGATCGGTTATGACTTCATTCGAGGAAACGTGGATACAACTTTATTTATTAAAAGACAAGATAAAGATATATTAATTATTCAAATCTATGTTGATGATATCATATTTAATGCCACTAATGATTCTTTGTGCAAGGACTTTGCTAAGCTTATGCAGGGAGAGTTTGAGATGAGTATGATGGGAGAGCTGAACTACTTCCACGGACTACAGATCAAACAAAGCAAAGATGGGATCTTCGTAAGCCAATCCAAATATACCAAAGAAATGATCAAGAAGTTTGGCATGGAGACATCCAAGAGTATTGGTACCCCTATGAGCTCATCATGTAGACTTGAATCTTATAGTACTGAAAAGTCTGTTGATTTGAAATTATATAGAGGCATGATAGGATCATTATTATATTTAATTGCTAGTAGACCAGATATTTTATTCAGTGTTTGCATGTGTGCTAGATATCAAGTCAATCCTAAAGAATCACACTTGCTTGCTGTTAAAAGAATATTTAAATATTTGAATGGAACAATAAATTTAGGTATAGGGTATAACAAACAATCTAGCATTGACTTAATAGGCTACACTGATTCAGATTTTGCTGGATGTAAACTGGATAGGAAATCAACCAGTGGAACTTGCCAGTTTCTAGGTGTTAACTTAATTTCATGGTTTAGCAAAAAGCAAACTTTAGTAGCACTATCTACGGCTGAGGCCGAATACGTTGCAGTTGGAAGTTGCTATGCTCAAATCTTATGGATTAAGCAATAGCTAAAAGATTATGGCATTAAACAAAAAGCCATACCTATAAAATGTGATAATACAAGTGCAATCAGCTTAACTAAAATCCTATTCAACATTCTAGAACTAAACATATTGAAATTAGACATCATTTCATTAGAGATCATGTAAACAATGGAAATGTTGTTGAATTTTTTAAATACTGAAAATCAAATTGCTGATATTTTCACCAAGCCTCTTGATGAAACAAAATTTTATGAAATTAGAAGAGAATTAGGAATGCATGATCCAACTGCTTAATGAATCAATTAATGAAATTTTTTTTTGAAATGATATTTGAAAATCATGACATCTTTTCAATCAAATGGAACATCCTATCAATTGAATGCATTGAGTGTGCTGAAAGATAACTCAGCTTTAGTCTTTTCCCTTTTGACATATGAAAGCTTGTTTCAATAAATTCTTACCAACCAGCCAATCCAATTCCTTTATTCCTTTCATGGTAGTCAACCAACCAGGCAACCAAACAGTCACCTGGCTAGTTAACCACTTAGGAAACCTCCCTATATAATCCTTTTCACCAATCGGATTCATTCAAACTCATCTCCTCACTTCAACCGATCCTCTCCACACTTCATCTCTTCATGTTTTCATTCAATCCTCCATCAAATAATCCATCCTTTATTCATTTCATCTATCTTCACTTCATCAATCTTTCAGAAGATCGTTGATGGCTCGTAAGAAGAAAGCAATCTCGAGGGACGATGATTGTTCTGATCTTCGTAGGAAGTCTTCCACATCTTCTACTCATATCAACACTCTTATAGCCGCCAAATCATTTGCTCATGGCAGGTTAGTGGATTTCAACTTCCTAGATCAAGAAGGTTCTAAAATAGGAAAACATTTTGCTAATCAAGGTTGGGCTAAACTGTTATCTACCAAAAGGCCAATATATCCTGATTTAATTAAAGAATTTTATGAGAATATTACCTTTGGTAGTGGAACTATTTCATCCTGTGTCAAAAAGACTAGGATTGACCTTGACTACAAAACGTTAGGTTCTTCTTTAAACATTCCTTCTGATGGTATCTTAGAAATCCTTCCTAGTGAATGAGGTTACAAACTTGGTTTAATCCTTAATATTGATGATAATGAAGCTAGCAATATAGATACTCTTGATGCGAACATGTTGTCAGTTGAAATTAGACTATTTCACAGTATCATTGCCAAGATTCTTGCCCCTCGTGCTGGTTCTTTTAATGTAGTAACCGATAGAGACATAAGTTTGATGTATGATATTCTAATAGAAGACCCAGTAGATCTACCTTATCTTATAATGACTATAATGAAAGAATCCCTGAGTAGGTCGAAGGCTGTATTGCCTTACGGTATGTTTCTCACATATGTGTTTGAGTTTTTCAATATAAAGCTTAAAGAAGAAACTATGGTAGCATTACGTCATACAGATGTGTTTAATGCTCACTCGCTGCACCGTATGGACTATGCCAAAAGAGATGGTGTTTGGCTAAAAGTTAGATCTAGAACTGGTCAATCTAGTAATATGCCGCCACCTAATATGACTCATTCTACTTGTTCTCCTCAAAAACCAACCAAATCCATACCTTGCTGCTATGACAGCTGATCAAAATTCATTTTTATCTAAACCACCTGATGTAAATGCTTCTGGACCCTCATATCAAAATGACAACCCTACTCCTGCTCCTCCTACCGTCCGTATCTGTGATGATCAAATCCAGCAAATTATCCATGAATTGTCCCTTGCCAATTGCAATCGAAGCTCTAGAGACAGTGCTTCTTCAATTAATGATCAAACTCTTGTACCTTATATTTTATCTATTTTCGAGACTCTTTCTTAGTTCAAGATTATTCTAAGCCAACTTGTCCACGATGTTAACATTCTTAATGGGCAAGTTTTCCATCATAATGAGTATGTCTTGGACCGGATCCTGAAGGAGATTAATTTCTTAAAAGCTAAATTTGAGAGCTTTGAGACCAAGGCTGAATGGGTAGAATATCAGATGAGAACCAATGCGAGCCAGACTAGGAATGCCACAAATGCAGTTGATCACTTGACCGCATCTCTCTCTAGGCTGAGCCGACTCGTGGAAGCCTATATCACTCTTTCTGCCACTTCAGCTCCTGATGCTTCATTTTCACATCCACACCTCTGGTCTCTTCCAACTCAACCTTCCAAGGACAAGCCAGGACCCTCCAGAAAGCAAGATGAATCCTCAGTACAAATTTCTTCTGATGATGATGAGAAGTGAATGAATTTGTTTCAGTGATGAATGTTTATGACTCTACTTTTTGTGTTGTATGACTTAAAACTATGCCATGTAATATCTGTATTGACTTTATTTGATTTTGTAATGCTCTGTATGACTGTTACAAATATGTATGAATGTTCACATTATCTTGATGTATTATGCTTGAATTTATTGCAAGACTCTTTAATCTTCTTTTTGATCAATGACACAATGGGGGAGAAGAATGTTGCATACATTAAGGGAATGGAGAAAGTAATAACTCCATATATTCATGGAGAGTTTACTTATTCAGATTGACAGGGGAAGAAAGTAATGTTTTTCTGTTTACACTCCTATTTATTCATAATACTTCCTATATTTTTTCTTTGCATGCTTAAGGGTTTTGTCATCATCAAAAAGGGAAAGATTGTTGACCCTAGATTGATTTTGATGCTTACAAAACAATTAAGCAAAGACTAATTATATTTATTAAGCTTGTTGCAGGGAAGTTCATATGCTTTACAAGTAAGTATCTTCATGCAAATTTTAAGGGAGTATACACCACAAGAAAGGCATCATTTGCGAGGGATTTTCGAGGGAAAAAAGAAAAATTCTGTCGGAAATTTATATTTTCGACGGATTTCCAATGGATAAATGGTCGTCGGAAAAACCCTCCTTGGAAAATTTTTCAAGAAATTTTTTCGAGGGAATTTATTTTCGAAAGATTTTTTGATGGAATTTATCCCTTGCAAATTTCTGAGGGAAATATTTCCTCGGAAATTTTCGAGAGCTTTTCTGAGGGAAACTTTCCGAGGGAATTTCCAAGGAAAATTTTCCGAGGGAATTTCCGAGAGAAATTTTCGAGGGATTTTTTGAGGATAATTTACTGAGGGATTTTCCGAGGGATATCCGAGAGATTTTGCGAGGGATTTTTGAGAGAAAATTTTTGAGGGATTTTGCGAGGGATTTTTTCGATGGATTTTGCGAGGGATTTTTCGAGGGAAAATTTCCGAGGGATTTTGCAAGGGAAAATGTTTCCTCGGGATGAGGGATTTTGTGAGGGATTTTTTGAGGAATTTTTTTAGGGATTTTGCGAGGATTTTTTGAATTTTTTAAATAGTTTTTCTTTATTTTTGAGGCTAAATAATATCAAAATGGCTTTTTTTTAAATACACCTGATTATATATATACAAATTATCCATAAGTTTCATCATATCCAAGGGTTCATAACAAACTTATAACAAGCTCAAAAAGTTTATAGCAAGTTCATCATATCCAAGTTCATAACAAGTTCATAACAAACAAGTTCAAAAAAGTTGTACAAGTGTCATCATATCCAAAGTTTCATAACAAAAGAAAAAGTATCACAAAGAAGTACCATTCCAATTATAGAAAAAGATAAAAATTATAAATCCTCCTCCTCATGATCATCATCATCATCATTGACATCGCAATCATCATCATTTGCAGAGGTAGCAGCTGAAGATGGTGCTGAAATTGTAGATGGATTAACCTGCATCTTTTTCATCATAAGATGTATAAACTCCTCGGTACGGAAAATTCAAGCAGATAGCTCATTGTTTTGAGATGCTAATTGACTATTCTGATTTGCTAAGTCCTCATTTCGGGTAGCAACCCCTCATTTCGGACAGCTAACTCCTTATTTCGGACAGCTAACTCCATTACATAAACATTGGCTTTTATGTGTTCAGTTGACTAAATATCCATTAATCAACTGTTCAAAAAGTTAATCTAAATAGTAATATATGTACTATATGATGGGGAAAAGTTAAAAGATTTACATCACTGTCAATTATGATGCGTCAAAATATGCAACAAAAACAACCATCTAATATCAACACAAAGAACAAGACACATAATCCCCGAGCATAAAACTAGCGGAGACCAAACACTCTGGCAAGTGCCACATTCAACATAATATTTATCGAATAGGATTTGATCAATAAAGCGAATCACATGCATAATTATCAAGTCATGTTAAGTATTATGGTAATTTTGAGAACTGTCATCGGACTTGCAACGTCTCCAAAATAAGACACAGCTATCACGACCAGAAAAAATGATGACCAGAACAGCAAATCCTCACAAAGCCTACATTCTCATCCATTCTTTCATCTCCTCCAATCCTCTTTCAACCAACATGATCAGATGAACCATGATGATCACATAAAAAATGTCGCCAAAGTAGTATGATGCATGGAAGTTCTGCTGTACCATCAGATACTACTCAGCACATAAAAGAGCCTCCCTCCTTCAACCCTCAATTTTACAAGAGATGACATCTCCTATGCAACCAACAATTGCCTCCTTTCCTCCCCTAATAGAGCTAGTGCCCACTCCTTCCCCTTTTTATTAGGCTAAGATTAGCGCACATTATAGATGCAGTGGCTTGCATTCCCCACTGCCCCCCACAAAGAAAAAAAGAAAACAAAAAATCTGTCCATAATGACATTTTATACACCATTTGCTTATTTGTCAACAGAATGAGTATTCATTAAAATAAGATGGCTCGCTTAATATTAAGTACTACTTTAGCTTGAACGAGCTACAATTGTACCCTCAGATCAATCTAAAGCCAGGTAAACAAGTATGTAATTAATAAGAATAAACAAATCTAAACAGGCAATGGTCCACACACATCTGCTTCGACATCATGAAACATATCCCAAGCATAGAGCACCAAATCAACCACAAGCAAATTGGTGAACACTATACGAAGTTCAGATCATCCATAGGCACAGACATATAGAAATGCCCTAACTAATATTCGTCAGAAATAATCCAACCACATTCACTCATATATGCGCAATCACATGACAAAACCACATTGGCAGAAAGCTCCTACCGTTCAAATCATTTGAACATGTGGCAAATGAGTAGGCACGAAGAGCATATCATTATTGACCTTCTAAACATTTATTGACACAAAACAAACCTAAAGTGCTTTAAAGAAAAAATTCTGAAGAACTATATAGGAGCCAAAATGATACAGAAAAAATCATCAACATCCCCATCAACACGCGAGCTTGGTAAAGTTGTCCCCAAGGCCCAATCATCAGGTCAGTGAAATGTGAAGTTTCCTTGCTAAAGCAAGCTAAACTAAATCAGATGTGTTTTAGCAACCTAAAATGAAGTAGTTCAACATTAATAGGATAAACCAAACATTGGGTCTTTATAGAGTCTAGAATTCGAACATCCACCCTTCCACTGTTTTTATAGCTATTAACAAAATCTTATGGAGAAGTCCCCCGATTTAGGGTGACAAAAAATCATTAATTTAAGACACAAAGGAATCAGTAGGATCATTGCACCTGCAAGCTTCATGAAGAAGTAACTTGTAAGTGCTGTTTATAGTAAAGGGTCTGAATAAGAAAACAAGATACCTTCACAAGAAAGGAAGAACAGACTGCAGGGAAAATATAATAAAAATTTATGGCAAATTCCCCTCAAGGAGGAAGTTATCTTTTGAAGAAAGTTTTGAGATGCTAGTGATTTCATTGTGGTTAATAGGAATTAATGCTATAATAAAATCAATTGAACAATCCACACAACATGATCTTACAGCTAATCAAACCAAAGGGAGATGCTGAAACAGTTTGGCAGATAGCTTGAAATTTATTGAGATAATGTCTATATGATTACACCCAAAACAGATGGCTATAAGAGAAGCAATAATGCTGCAGATGGTTTTAGTTATAGTAATATTTTTCCCGGTTATCATTTCCAGAATGGTCAGTTATAGATGGAAATCACCAAGTTATGGACGGTAACCAAAAAACATTTTTTTCTTATTTCACATTTATAAAGACAAATCTGTACTTTGTCAAGTTTGCTACATTCCAATTTCAATTCATCCACTCAACACATATACCAAATACCACACTAAAAGGTGCAAACTTAAATTGAATTAATACAATATAGTCTTCATATAAATAGCTAATGTCAGTTATATAGAATATCCTTGGCAATTTTTTATTATTATCTAATTTAAATCTTTGAGCTATGGTATTATGACTTTAGATTCTTCCCATCATTATGCTATAGTCAGGATGTTCTGAAATATTTGGGGAAAAAAATGTTTTGACCTAAGGCTGAGTCAAATTTTGCACTAAAACTGAAATCCTAGTTCTTGCATTAACCTTATTAACATAATCATCTAACATTCTCCAATCATTTAGCATCAAGATCTTATTAGACATTTATGTATTCAACATAAGGATCACTTGATCAGTGATCAAGGGAGGATATTTTAGGGTGAAAAATGTCACAACTCAGGTATCAAGTTTAAGAGGTCCTTCTCTGTGCCGCATAGGTTTTGTTAGTTTTCAGTTGTTTAGCTAAAGGATGGTTCAGTTTATAAGTTAAGGCAAGCCTCATTTACATATTTTCTATCATATTTACCATCCAAAGATATGCTAAAAAAAACTAGTTCCAAGGCATCAAAATAAGAAGTAACGATTTACCTTGTTTGCACGTTCGCTCCCTTGCTCGTCCCCTAGGGCTTGAGCTTCTTGGACGGAAGAGAGGAAGCCCAACGGTCGTCGGATGAAGGAGATGGGATGCCGGCGGACCGAAAGATGATGACGCTATCGGATGGAAGAGAGGGATGCGAGCGGACGGAAGAGAGATTAATGCTAGAGAGGGATGCGAGCGGACGGAAGAGAGATTACAGGAAAGGGATGCGAGCGGACTTAATGCCAAATGAAATATGGCCCTATAGGTGGGAATTGATTTTTTATTTGAATTTAATTGATAAAAAAATAATTCAGAAGAGAGGGAATTCGGGCGCCTGGGCGGTGGAAGCGTGGGAATTGATTTTTGATTTTAATTTAATTTATAAAAAAATAATTATACTATTTTAAATATTTTTATAATAAATTTATGAATAAAAAAATTGGGATCATATTATAAATTTATTTTTATAATAATTTATGTTTTTATATCATATTCTAACTACCTATTATAAATTTATTTTATCATAAATTTATTTTTTAAAAATACTAAAATAAGATTTTTTTTTTTGTTTCATGGGAATTATTTATGCCTATCTTACATAATTTTTTTTATAAAAAATTATGGATCCATAATAACATGTTTTACTTAGACTTGATGATGAATTATAATACATTAAAAATCAAATTGATTGACTAGACATGAGTATTTGTATTATGAATTGATGTATCTAAACTTATTTGTGAAAGTAAGTTTATGGATCTTGTGAAATTATTGTATGATTTATAAATTAATTTGAAATTGGGGCATGTGTTCACACTCTCAAGTCTAACTATAATTAAGACTTAGCCATTGGAATAGACCACTGACTATGTGTAATCATAAATAAGTTCCTTTCAAGACAAGTTTATCGATGCGTACCACTAGCATACATCAATGTGTTTTCACACATCAAAGTATGTTACTTTTAGGTCGAACCAGTGAGGTGATCATGGACAGATGTATGTGTATGAACATGTTATTCACTAAAAATTACATTTTCTTTCCAACTAAGCTAGTGAAGTCATTATTGACACATATGTGCATAAAGGCATATCATGTGTACAAGAACAATTTTTCTTTCAAGCATAGATACTAAAGCAATCACTAGTACATGGTATCATAACTCATATTTTCTTGTTGAGTCAAAGATAGTCTCCTTTCAAACTTGGCTAATAGATCAATCACCAACACATAATTATATCAACATATTTAGTTAAAGGCTAATTTGTTTAGTCTTATCATAGAGCTCGTCATGATAAAACTTGTTTAAAGTAAAGGATTTTATTTTAAAAATTAATACTTTAATTATTTTAAAAATTAGTATTATTAAAAAAAGCATACCTTTTTTTTACGTATATCATTAATTTGACAAATTACTCAGTTATATTATTCATAAATTACTTTATATAAATTTATATTTAAAATATATTTTTAATTTTCAAACTTTCACATAAAATTTATTTTAATACATAAATTTTTGATGAAAAAAATCCCTCAAAAAATCCCTTGAAAATTAATTTTGTGAAGATTTTTGAGGAATTTATTTTTCATTAATGAGTTATTAATAAAATTTTTGATGAAAAAACTCCCTCAGAAAACCCTCACAAAATTTGTTTTTCATTAATAAAAACAAATCTCTCAAAAAATCCCTCGCAAAATTAATTTTTGAGGGATTTTCTGAGGGATTTTTTTATCAATTTGTGAGGGATTTTTTGAGGGATATTTCTATGATTAATGGCTTATTTGTAAAAAAAATAGATTTCTGAGGGAATTTTCGAGGAATTTTTTATCAAAAATTTTATTAATAACTTATTAATGAAAAATAAATCCCTCAAAAAATCCTTGCAAAATTAATTTTCGAGGGATTTTCTGAGGGATTTTTTTTATCAATTTGCGAGGGATTACTATGATTAATGGCTTATTTGTAAAAAAATTGATTTCCGAGGGATATTCCGAAGGATTTTTTTCATCAAAAATTTTATTAATAACTCATTGATGAAAAACAAATCCCTCGGAAAATCCCTCGCAAAATTAATTTCCGAGGGATTTTCCGAGGGATTTGTTTATCAATTTGTGAGGGATTTTTTGAGGGATATTTCTATGATTAATGGCTTATTTGTAAAAAAATTAATTTCTAAGGGATTTTTTGAGGGATTTTTTTTATCAATTTACGAGGGATTTTTCGAGGGATATTTCCATGATTAATCACTTATTTGGAAAAAAAAAAATTGATTTCCGAGGGATTTTCTGAGGGAGTTTTTTCATCAAAATTTTATTAATAACTCATTAATGAAAAACAAATCCCTCGAAAAATCCCTGCAAAATTAATTTCCTTTTCGAGGGATTTGTTTATCAATTTGTGAGGGATTTTCTGAGGGATATTTCTATGATTAATGGCTTATTTGTAAAAAAATTAATTTTGAGGGATTTTTTGAGGGATTTTTTTATCAATTTGCGAGGGATTGTCCGAGGGATATTTCCATGATTAATGGCTTATTTATAAAAAATTGATTTCCAAGAGATTTTCGAGGGATTTTTTGATCAAAAATTTTATTAAGAACTCATTAATGAAAAACAAATCCCTCGGTAAATCCTCGCAAAATTAATTTCTGAGGGAATTTCTGAGGGATTTTTTTATCAATTTGCGAGGGATTTGCCGAGTGATATTTCTATAATTAATGGCTTATTTTAAACAAAATTAATTTTTGAGGGATTTTTTAAGGAATTTTTTATCAATTTTTGAGGGATTTTTTGAGGGATATTTCGAGGAATTTTTGAGGAATTTATTTTTCATTAATGAGTTATTAATAAAATTTTTGAGGAATTTATTAATTTTGTGGGGATTTTTTGAGGAATTTATTTTGAGGAATTTATTAATTTTGCGGGATTTTTTGAGGAATTTATTTTTCATTAATGAGTTATTAATAATTTTTTGATGAAAAAACTCCTTCAGAAAACCCTCACAAAATTTGTTTTTCATTAATAAAAAATAAATCTCTCAGAAAATCCCTTGCAAAATTAATTTTTGAGGGATTTTTTTTATCAATTTGCGAGAAATTTTCTGAGGGATATTTCTATGATTAATGGATTATTTGTAAAAAAAATTGATTTCCGAGGAATTTTTCATCAAAAATTTTATTAATAACTCATTAATGAAAAATAAATCCCTCGAAAATCCCTCGCAAAATTAATTTTCTAGGGATTTTCCGAGGGATTTTTTTTATCAATTTGTGAGGGATTTTCCGCGGGATATTACTAAGATTAATGGCTTATTTGTAAAAAAATTGATTTTTGAGGGATATTCCGAGGGATTTTTTTTCGTTAAAATTTTATTAATAACTCATTGATGAAAAACAATCCCTCGGAAAATCCCTCACAAATTAATTTCGAGGGATTTCTGAGGGATTTGTTTATCAATTTGTGAGAGATTTTCTGAGGGATATTTCTATGATTAATGGCTTATTTGTAAAAAAATTAATTTCCAAGGGATTTTTTGAGGGATTTTTTTTATCAATTTACGAGGATTTTTGAGGGATATTTCCATGATTAATCACTTATTTGTAAAAAATTGATTTCTAAGGAATTTTTGATGGAGTTTTTTCATCAAAAATTTTATTAATAACTCATTAATGAAAACAAATCCCTTTGAAAATCCCTCGCAAAATTAATTTCCGAGGGATTTTTCGAGGGATTTGTTTATCAATTTGCGAGGAATTTTTTGAGGGATATTTCTATAATTAATGGCTTATTTGTAAAAAAATTAATTTTCAAAGGATTTTTTGAGGGATTTTTTTTATCAATTTGCGAGAGATTTTCTGAGGGATATTTCCATGATTAATGGCTTATTTGTAAAAAAATGATTTCTGAGGGATTTTCCGAGGGATTTTTTCATCAAAAATTTTATTAATAACTCATTAATGAAAACAAATCCCTTGGAAAATTCTCGCAAAATTAATTTTTAAGGGAGTTTCTGAGGTATTTGTTTATCAATTTGCGAGAAATTTTTCGAGGGATATTTCTATGATTAATGGCTTATTTGTAAAAAAAATTAATTTCTGAGGGATTTTTTGAGGGATTTTTTTATCAATTTGCGAGGGATTTGCCGAGGGATATTTATTTCCATGATTAATGGCTTATTTGTAAAAAAAATGATTTCCGAGGGATTTTCTGAGGGATTTTTTTCATCAAAAATTTTATTAATAACTCATTAATGAAAAACAAATCCCTCGAAAATCCCTTGCAAAATTAATTTCCGAGGGATTGTTTGAGGGATTTGTTTATCAATTTGCGAGGGATTTGCCGAGGGATATTTCTATGATTAATGGGATTTTTTTAATCAATTTGCGAGGGATTTTTCGAGGGATATTTCCATGATTAATGGCTTATTTGTAAAAAATTGATTTTCGAAGGATTTTTCGAGGGATTGTTTTCATCAGAAATTTTATTAATAACTCATTAATGAAAAAAAATTAATTTTGTGAGCGATTTTCTGAGGGATTTATTTTTATCAAAAATTTTGTTCATAACTCATTAATGAAAAATAAATCCCTCAAAAAATCCCTCGCAAAATTAATTTTCGAGGGATTTTTCCGAGGGATTTGTTTATCGATTTTTTTTACAACAAGCCATTTATTATAGAAATATCCCTCGAAAAATCCCTCATAAAATCCCTCTAAAATTAAATTTTGCGATTGATATTTTGATGGATTGTTTTATCATAAATTTTTTACAAAGAACCCATTTATGTTAGAAATATCCCTTGGAAAAATCCCTTGGAAAATTAATTTTGTGACGGATTTTGCGAGAAAATATTTTTATCGAAAAATTTTATAGTTTATATTTTTTTGTCAGAACATCCCTCGGAATTGCGAGAGATTTTTTTCCTCGATAAAATCCCTCGGTAAATCACACTTTTCTAGTAGTGATACTTCATTTTATTTTGCCACCTGATTGCTATCAAATGAATATCTTTAGCCATACCCGTTCTATTGGCTTGGGAGTTAGCTAATTTGCTAGTTTGCTCTTCCATCTAGCTAGCTGACACGTCAATTGGCTAACTACTAAATTGTTTCTGTGGCTTGGCCGAATGATTGTTCATTTGAGCTAGCTGGTTAGCTAGCTTGTTCCTTCGTTAGCTAGCTGGAGTTCCATTTTAGTTAGCTATGGTACCTGTTACAGTTCCTGGCCGAACCTTGTCATTTTTGAGCTAGCTGGTTAGCTAGCTTGACCTCCTTCTGAGCTAGCTGGATTTCATTTTAGTTAACTATATTTTTTGAATGCTTTTGTGCTGGCCAAATGCTTTGGGTATCAGTTAGCTGATTAACTAACTTGACTTCCCTGTTAGCTAGCTGGCTTGCCTTTTAGTTAACTATCATTCCCTGATTCTTCACTTGGCTGAACGCCCCTATTTTTTAGCTAATTGATGAGCTAGCTGATGGTTCTCTTAGCTAGCTAGCATTCCCTATTAGTTAACTACTTTGCTATGGAGCTAACTGGTTTTCTTTCTTAACTAACTATTTTTCACAGGGACTCCAAGCCGAGCGGATGTTGTTTTTAGTTAGCTGGAGAGCTAACTTCCACCTCTCAAGTTGTTTTAATTCATTCTGTAGTTAACTAGAGAGTTAGCTAACTTTTGGTTTAGTTAGCTGGAAAGTTAGCTGCTTCTTCATGGCATGTGATTACTTTTCCTTAGTTAGCTAGTGAGCTAACTATCCTGGCCGGACGCCTTCTTGTTTTTGAGTATTAGTTAGCTAGTGAGCTAACTACTTGTTGCCTAGTTAGCTAAAGAGCTAACTCCTCCTTTCTTTTATATCATCGAATCCTCTAGCCGAGAGCTTCTTTTGTTTAGTTAACTGGGGAGCTAACTACCATTTCTTGGCCTCTCTTCATAGCCGTGTGGATTGCTTGCTAAGTTAGCTGAAGAGCTAACTATCATTTGGTTTGGTTAGCTAATGAGCTAACTACTTGTTCTTTGCTTTATCTCCTGGCCGCATGCTTTGCTTATTAGTTAGCTAGGAAGCTAACTAGCTAGTGCTTTAGTTGCCTAAGGAGTTACCTGACCCTCTCCTGGATGGTTATTTTTGCCGTGCAATTTCAAGTGAGCTTGCTGGATAGCTAACTGGGGCTCTTGCTTCCTTCTTGGCCGATCGACTTCAAGACTTCATCTACCTGAAATTAATTCCAGTTAGCTACCACTCAAGCTTTTGAGCATGCTCTCTTTCTCTTTCTCTCTATTTTTTTTCTATTTTCAACTATATTAACTTTTGATCTTTTAAATTATGGCAGAGATCTTCATTCCTCAAATGGAGTCATGCATTCAATGCTTAAAGGAAATAATCTCAACGGTTACCTTTTCTTCCTATTTTTCTTTCCATTTGTTCCTAATGTATCTAATGGATATTTTTTTGATGGATTGTTATAAATAGCTAGGATTAGAAGCACAATATGACGAATCCAAAAAAAGAGAAATATAAGAAAAAGAAATCCAAGAAAAAGAGCTTTTATTGCATATTTTTTTGGAGTGGTTGAAAGCAAGTTGCTATGCATTCAAAGATCATTCATTGCTCAAAGGTCGTCCAGATCCATTAAAGTCCTCAAGTAATCAAGACTTCAGCTACCTTGACATTGTTCATTTATTGCTGAGGATATTGCTTCAAATTTGTAAAGTATATCTTGAATATTGCTCATTGTAGGAGCTACTCATTCTTATATTCTCTGAACTTTTGTAAAAGGGTTAGAGTTAACCCTTTGGTTCTTGTTGGCTACTTTATGCCGTTAAAAAGAGGACTAGCCTGGTAAGGCTTGGGGTTGGCTTCCTTGTGCCGTTAAACAAGAGGACTAGCCTGATAAGGCTAGAGGTTTGGCTGCCTTATGCCATATAAATAAGAGGGCTAGCCGGGGAAGGCTAGAGATTGTAATCGTTGTGATACAATTAGTGGTATTCCCAAAGGTTTTAGGGAGTGGATGTAGGTGCTGAGTTTGACACCGAACCACTATAAATTCTCTTGTGTTTGTGGTTGTTTGATTTTCTGTTATTATTATTTTGTACACTTCACTATATTGCTGCGAATCAAATTTAAATTAGTGTTAAAGCACATACCTGCATAGTAATTAATTTTTAATTACCCAATTCATCCCCCTCTTGGGTTGCTACATCTGGGCAACAAATATGTAAAGTTCAGAACTTGGAGCCGACACCCAAGTCATTAGAGCCGACTCCAGAGCGTATCAGAACAGTTTAAACTTTCGGCACGGTTTAGAGTCGATACCTAAAGATTTAGAGTCGACACCTAAAAATTTAGAGTCGATATCTAAAAAGTTAGAGCCGACTCTAACCTTGAGATATAGAGAATGATTTTCTATGTCAGTTTTCGAAGCTGACACCCCAGAAATTAGAGCCGACTCCAGATCGCATTGTACCGACACCACAGAATCTCAGAGCCGACTCCACGATGGACTTTTGTTACTATTTTTGGAAACCCAACTTAGAGCCAACACTTGAAAAGTTAGAGCCGACTCCAACATGTAGAAACGATTTTTCAAATCTATCAGAACGGATTCCAATGGTAATATTTTTTCACCTAACCCCCAACGGATCTATTACGTTGCGTGAGGATGGAATCCAAGTACATTTCAACGACTATTTCTCACCTAATCTTGGATTAAGAAGGTTTATAAAAAGGGCTTTGGACCGTTCAAAAAATAGAAGAGAAAAATGGAAAGAAAAGAGAGAAATCAAGAAATCCAAAAGAAGAAACTCTCTGAGTCAAAGCCTGATTATTATTGAGAGATAGAAGAGATATCCAAAAGCCTTCCAAGATCAAATTCGAAGGATTTCCAACGTTTTGAAGAAGAAGAGCAGAGCGCTAAATTTTCAACTTCTCTTCTCTTGTTCAAGAATTGGAGTTCAAATCTTGATATCCCATTCAGAGGAGAAAAGGAAAAAAAGAAAAGAAGAAAAGCTCAACTTCACATTGCTTCAAATCAGGCTCTTCTAATCTTGTTTTACTTACTTTGCATATTTGCTCATTTGAGGAGCTTTAAATTGCTGTAAACTTATATTTCAATTGTTTGTTGTCTAATTCAATCAGAGGATCGAATTAGTTGAGGTAGTTGACCTCGGGGTAAGCTAAGAGTAGCTTACGTTAGGTTTTGTGCTGGTGAACCTATGAAAACCAACTGGGTTCGTTGTGACCCCGGTGTAAAATAATAAGTTCAAGTTATGATCTTGCAAAAGGTGTGGACCCAAGAGTTGCTTGGGAGTAGACATAGGTGTGGCTAACACGAACTACTATAAATCTTGTGTGTTTGCCATGATTATTTGTCTCTCTCTCTCTCTTCTATTGTGCTTAGCTTTATTGCATTACTTCACTTGTGCATGTTAATATTTTCTGAAATTGGTTTTAAGTATAAAATTTTAAAAGAACCCAATTCATACCCCCTCTTGGGTTGCCATCTGGGCCAACATAGATTAGTAAGAAAATTCAAATGAGTAATGGAGTCTATAAGCATATGGCCAATTCACATAAACGAATGAAAGAATTCATATAGAGGACTTTGTCATGGTTAAACTTAGACCTGAAAGGTTCTGCTGGGAACTATGAAGAAACTGTATGCCCAGAGAGCTGGACCTTTCAAAGTATTAAAGAGAGTTGGACCTAATGCATATGTGTTAGATTTACCACTAGATTATGGCATTAGTTCAACATTTAATATTTCTGATCTGAAAGAATATAAAGAGACGACATTAATTTCTAGTGAGCCTTTTAGATCTTATCCAGCCTTTGAGAGTGAAACCCTACCAGCATTCAGCTAGAGTGGAGAGATAGGATTGAACGTATCTTGGATGACCAGGCAATTATCATCAGAAATAAGGGCTATCAACGTTATCTAATTCGATGGCAAAGAAGGCCAAAATCCAAGGATTCCGGGATCATTTGAGAGGATCTACAACAAATCAATCCAGACCTGCTAGAAAGGTATCAAAGTCAGACCAGTCCTTACTCGAGAAGGTCGAGTTCATCCCATCCCAAGAGAATTGGTGCGGACATCAAAGTTCGAAAAAGGCTTTGATCTAATTCAGTATGGCTTTAATTCTTTTGTGTCCTATAAATAGAGCAATAATTTTACTTCTTTGAATTTGAGTCATATAATTAAAGTTGGTTTATTTCAATTTTGCTTCTTGAGTCCAAGTAGGGTCAAATTGGTTTGTATTTAGTGAGTTTAGTAGTTGGGTCCAAGAGAAGTATGGAATTGGGTTCAAGGTAAGCAAGTGAGCTTGAAGATTGGATGCATTCAACTACTCTAACAAATCAATCCAAGGTGGACGCCACTTCAGCAAGCATTGTTGGGTGCCATGTCAATCTTTTGGTGTATACCTCATCAAGCCAAATCACCACATGCCATGTCACCAAGGATAATTCAAATTCAAAGGAGCCGTCCACTTTTCTCTCCTCTTTTTAAGCTTAGTTATAAGTTGTTTCAACCTCCCACCCTTATAGCTAGCTTAGGTTGCAACTTTCCATGAAAATCTTCATGTAATTTGAATTTTCAAAAGTCCCTTGGAGGCTTATAAATACTACTCCAAGCTCTCTTGTAAAGATAATTGATGATGAATGAAAGTTGAGTTTATTTTCTTCCATTTGTGTTGGCAAATGTCCTCCAAGAGGGAGTGGGTGAGAGGCCCTTACCTACTGTTTATTTTTTTATTTGTATTGGCAAATGTCCTCCGAGAGGGAGTGGCTGAGAGGCTCTTAGCTACTTCAAGAAGGTCATCTTAATGCCAAGATCCATTAGCCATTCTCCATCTCATCCCATCTTCAAGGTGCAAGAAGACTCCACAAAGAAGGCCAACCAAGCTACCTCAAGTCCGCCAAGATCCCAAAAATTCTAGGTTTAAAAAAAAAGGTCTTTCGTGACAAGAAACAAATACAAGAAGTCCTGCAACTAGAAAAATCTTCTTGTCATCCAAGAACATCATCCTTGAGTGTAAACCTTTCAATCTTTGATATATTAATGGCCGGATACCCCTCTTTCAATATTTTTCGATCTGAAATATTAGAATAACTAAGCCCTAGCCTGTGTGATCTCTTAGCCATAAAGATCCTTTCTCTTTACTATTTTGAAAGATTCTCGTTCAAGTCTAGTTTAACATGCAAATTCCTTCATGAAAATTTTGCTCTTTTACATGAAAATGTAGCCTAGCTTTACTTTATTTTTCATTTAGTTATTACTATCTCCTTCTAAATTGCATCATTCCACTTCATCCCACATCATGGAGGAAATGAGGTCTGCTGGGATCTACTAGGAGAAAATTCAGGCACTAGTTGTTGCATGTAAGTAGTGAGCTCATCAGTCGTCGCCTTTAGATCCTCAATGATCTTCTGTTACTGAGTGATGAGCTCTCGGCACTCATGTAGCTCATTCTTTAATTGTGAGTTTCAGAAGATGAAGAACTACTTCTAGTTCTTGATGTAGCCTTCGGTAGTGGACCCCATCCCCTTTTATAACCAGATCTAGAACCTAAACCTCATCAAAAGCGGCATCCTCATTGATTTGTTCTACTGTAAAGTCCTGTGAAGAAAGTCGCTCTACTAACTATGCCTGCAATGAAAAGAAACAAATTCAACATGTTTAGTATAAAACATTACATTAAACAATATTGTATTTTTAATTGATAAAACTTACATAGGTATCTTCAGCTCTTTTATTTATCCATTGATTCTTCTTTTTGTCAAAATGGAGAGTATTCCACATATGAAGTCTTGATGGCTCCTCTCCCATAATAGGATCTCTCTGAAAAGAAACAATAATAGTTTAAGACAATAAATTTTGTCAAAAAAGGATAATCATAATAATGTTGGCACTTGCATTCTTTCGTTGTGCAGAGAAGCAGCAAGGTTTCAAGTATAGCTTTGAGGGCTTTCACCATCTAATCGAAGCACTAGGCAAGATCAAACAGTTCAGATTGATATGGAGCTTCATGGAGTCTATAAAGTAGAGAGGTTTGTTGACCAAAGATACCTTTGCACTGATTGCTCGGAGGTATGCCATAGCTAGGAGGATCAAAGAAGCCATAGAAACTTTTGAGAATATGCCTATGTTTGGGTTGAGTCCATAATTATCAGACTATAACTGGTTGATTGATACTCTAAGCAAATCTAAGCATGTTAAGGAGGCCCAGGAGATCTTCAATGACATGAAGAGGAGGAACTATTGAGTTCTTCAATAAACATAGAATTGATACGATATCAGTTAACCGTCATGAACAGAAAACCCTAAAGAAATGCAAGAAACCAACAATTTGTATTGTTGGCAGCCAAGCCACTTGATTTTGGCAACAATTCAGCAAAACTTATAGCCAACAACCATTCAGAGAAACACATCAGCATAGGAATGATGCAATAGTTAGAACAAGGGATTGAGAACAGATAAGACTTAGAGCAAGTCCTGAAAGTATAATAAGATGGGATAACTGTCATAGAACTTTAATCAAGGATTCAAGTACCAGTCCAAACTGGCCGTACCAAACCAGACCATTGGAGGATTATTACTTGCTATGCCTTTTATGCCACCACCAAAATGAAGAAAAGAGAATAGATGCCAGCCATGATGCCAGCATTAACTATCAGACTGCGTGCCAATATGAGTACAAGATGTACCAGTACCATTACAGACTAGTACTTGACCTCTACAGGTCAGAGTAACAAGATTTTAAAACTTAGGTTTGATACTTTAATATATTTAGAACAACTATTGGACATGTTGCAAATGATGCAACAATCCAAAAAATGGCAAAACTAGTATACATAAGATTACAATTATCCTAACCCTTTAATGTAGCATTTATAAATAAACGTACATAGCACAAAATTAACATTATGAACTTAAAAAACATAACATTCTGTCTTGCTCAGCATGCTTTGTCAACAACATTTTGAAGCTCAAAACATTCGTAGGCATCGCAGTGTTATCTCTAGCTCCATTGTTGTTCATTCAGCATCTGGAGTCTAGCTTTCACATGTAAAGGTGTTGATTTGACAATCATTAGTTGTCAATCCGTCAACACAATAGAGTATCATTCCATTTGATCCATCACCAACCTAGTTGTCTATGACTCAAGCAAGCAAGTATAAGATCTACCAACAATTTATCCACCCAGATACATCATTCTCTAATTCATCTGATCACCCATCCAACATTTATGTTTGCTAGGAAATCAGCACTACACATCAAATTTCAGATTTCACAGATGCACACAAGGAGAGAATATGACAAAATCAGCACTACACATCACAAAAACAAATTAACAACATGCTGTCATCTAGTATTCATGTTCTCATAAGTGCATTAGATCAAAAATTCCATATGGACGTATAAAGCACCAGCAGGGCACATATCTAAGTGGGTTGGCGTTTATTCCTGCCTTGCGGTGTAGCCACAAAAAACATTGAAAAAAGGCCACACATATGCAATGCAAGACACAACAATCTTTAGATAAAAAATAACAAATCTCAACCGTGATGATGTTGGAGGAAAGGCACTAAACCTTAACGAACCATCAGACCACACAATAAATAAATATAAAAGTACTAGATTTACAGTATTCCTTATCATATCATAAGAGTGAGCCGGTATAGACTTCAGATAAAAAAGGTTGTAATTCCTGATTAGATTTATTTTTTTTCAATTTTTTCTACATCAAAGAATGGTAAGAGTTACATGAGTTTGTAAAAAATATAAACTATTAAATTAATTGTATGGATATTTATTTTATACTCATCTGAATAAAAATAATCACAAAGAAAGTTTTAGTCACTCTATGAGACACGAGATGGCTTATTTTGCTTTGTTAAGCTCACACTTGTGTCCCCACCATGACTAATGAAGTGTGTGTGAAGCCGATATCTAAATTCTCGATATACTTTATTCATTTGAAAGTCAATATCCTTTTTAATATGATATAAAGTCATACCAAGATCGAACTTCTCCTGCAAATATATTTAAAAATTATAAAAGTTATAAAGTATATTAAGTACGTTAAAAGTAATCTAAAAGTAATCTAAAGTAATCTAATAAAATTATACTAACCTGAAGTCGATCGATCATAGGTGCTTTTTGTGCATCCATGATCTCATTCCACTTTCTGACTGCAAGTGGTGCCATGTCACGTACAAGCACTCCTATCTCGATCAAAAATTAGAACAAACTCTCCTAATGGTCGTCCAACCTTAGGTGGCAAAAGAATATGCAACTTTTATCCACCACGCATATCAACCAGATGTGCAGACTTGTATCTGCGAGCAGGACCTTGGCCCCTCTTCTTTGATGACGTAGCTGCAAAACATAATAAACTAAATTAGTGAAAAATAATATAAAGAAATATAGCCAAATAAGATAAGTGTAAGGTAGAGTTATTACATGATGCGCCGACAGATGACCCCTCTGTCAAACTAGAATGTAAGGAGAATAATCTGGCCTTGATGTAGCAGGAGTATCTCTCGAAGACATTTGCAAAAATACATACAAACTAGAATTAATAAATAAGAAAGTATAAGAATATATAGTTGTATTAAATAAAAAAATATGAATGTTACCAAATTAATCATTGTCATCACTAATATGCTCATTGTCTTCATCATCTTCCATATCAGAACTATGTACAGATTCCTCACCGTCATAATTAGCTAGTGTGTCATCCTCTTCAACATCTTTGCATATAAACTCATCTTGATCGATATCACTTTGACCTCTTATATTTTTTTGAATTGTAACTATTTCAGCATCAGTGTTCGTACGCTAAAATGTTATTAAGTTCATGTCAGGTTGCTCACATGTGAATTGAAGGACTGCTGAATCATCTTCTTGATATGCTTCTTCCTGAACATCATCATCTTTTTTTGAAATATCCCACAAATGACGATGACTAACCTAGTATACCGCTTTCCAATTAGAATTGTTCTTCAAACCATCCAAGTAAAAAACCTTTTCAGCTTGTGATGCTAAAATAAATGGCTCATGTTTGTACTATTATGAACTAATATTTATACTTGTAATGTTATAATGTTGTGTTGCATTCTTCTGTGCTTTGGTTCAGTTTCAAACCATTTGCATTTGAACATTATCGCCTTACAACCTTTAACAAAATGAAATTCAAGGACCTCTAATAATATATCATAAAAGTTAATTTCTTCTCCTAAATGAGTAGAAGGAACACAAACACCACTATTTTATGTTTTATGGCTGACATCCCGATTAATAGTGACAAATTTAATGTCGTTCACCATACAGCTAGTATATGAGCATACATGACTATCGGGACCTATAGCCAATGAATAAAGCTCATCAGTAGCTTCAAATGCCCTAGCAAAATGCTTTTCTAACATATAGACCAAACATCAATATCATTTGAAATAAAGACACATGATATAATAATTTACAATATTAATGAATGTACGGGCTTACTTCATTTTTAAACCACTCAAAAAATCTTTCCTTTTGTAATTGGTCCAGTTGTTTCGATTCAGTTGGATTTAGCTGATCAATGTGTTGGCTCTAGAGAACATTACACTAATGAGCACTATAAATAATTTAGAGATATGAAGAAATAATTTAACAAGTATACTTACTTGAGAAATTGTTGCATCTCTGGACAATTATTGATGAGGAACCAATGTGCTTGTTTTAAAGTTTTATCATCTAAATGCACCATTCTTCTTTTCCAAGAGGCTACCAATGAGTTGCAAATATATTTAATTGCTTGTCCAAATGTCTATTTTTTGGACGATTGAATCTTGTTTCTATGCCTCAAAGATACATAGAACAAAATGTGAGAGACTCGTTGACAACATAAGCTTCTGCAATTGAACCTTTCGGACGAGCCTTATTACGTATATATTATTTATACGTACCAAGTGCCCTTTCGAAATGATACATCGATCTACTTTGAACAGATCCGGAAAATAAGGCCTTATAAGGCAAATGTATTGATAAGTGCATCATAATGTCAAAAAATGCTGGTGGGAACAACTCCAAATCCCTAACATACAATGTCCTTGAACAAAGCTGTTGGAAGAAATTAGAAAGCTTAATTAAAGTACTACTCTCATGTTTCTGCAAGAATTATTGAAAGCCAATAGGTACAATCTTTGAAGTAGTACATGACAATCATGTGTCTTCAAGCCGGATATCTTTCCATCATCTTCATTTATGCACCTTGATATATTGGAAGAATATTCATCGGCACCTTTATAGATTTTAGCTACTTACATAATTGTCTTCTTTCATCTAATGTCAATGTCTAAGATGCAGGAGGCTTATAAACTCTATTACCTTGAGTTTGTAACCATAACTCCCTTCGGATCCCCATTGAAGCTAGGCCTCTTTTGCTTTATATGTGTCTTTTGTCTGACCTTCGATGCTTAATAAAGTTTCCACAATATTGTCACAAATATTCTTTTCAATATGCATTACATCTAAGTTATGTCTCAATTTTAATGATGACCAATACTCCAACTCGAAGAAAATGCTCTTCTTATACCAATTCAACTCATTTGGTGCAAGCTTTCGCTTCCGATGTTTATTGTTTGGATGCTTTCTGGGCTTTTCAATAGCTATGTGTTCTAATTATATTAATATTTCTTCATGGGTCAATATTTTTGATATAACTCCATGCTCTCTATTGCCATCATGTAGTCTGCTATTTTGCCACTTATGATCAATAGGCAAGTAATGTCGATGTCTCATATAGCAAATCTTGTTTTCAGCTTTTTCGATGAGGTTTGCTCATTACAAACTGGATATGCCTTATAACTCTTTGTGCTCCAACCAGATAATAAAGTATGCTGAAAAATCATTCATAGTCCATAAAATAGCTACGTGCATTCGAAAACTCTCTTTTGTACATGCATCATATACATCAACACCTTCGGTCCATAGATGTTTAAGGCATGTAATTTAACTAAATCAGACTTATGCCATGAGCTATTATAACACCGCACACAAGGACAATGTATCTTTCCTTCTTCATTAACATGAAACCTTGCCTTTTCTATGAACTTCTTAATACCGGTTGCATATTCAGGATAATTTTGATTCTTTAGATGTATCTAACTCTTATCAATCGGCATCGTTGGATGACACTAAATCTGAATAAAATAGCCATAATTCGTTGGATGACATCAAATCAACAACAAAAGCAGTAATAACAAGAGAAGTAACTCAATCCGGTTTGCTATATGGTTAGTTATGTGTCTTGATTTGTGCTTCTTCTCTCCAAAAACTTGACATACTTAATATAATTCTATTAAACACAGATCAGAGGTCTACTATGTGGTCAGAAATACAGGCCGGAGTCATAACAATGTGCTGACCTAATATCTAATTCAAGTCCAAGTATATATACCAATTAGAATGGCTCATGCGAGGGAGGGAAGATCAATCTGCTTTCTGGCAGGCTGATGGAGATCTCCACACCACATGGTCTGCTTCCATAATTTAGTCTCAAATCAAATGAAAATGGAAGATTAATTCCAAAGAACAGGCAGGCACCTGGTGGGGGCACGTTGCTTTTTTTTTTTTTTAATGCTTTGGGTTGTGCTATAGGTACGAGAACACACTAGTGTTTTGCTAAATATATGTTTGATTGTCAAGTGAAATTTATTGCGCATGCTAATCAGACCTTCAGATCAGATGCAGACGTTCAAGAAGTTGAAACCGCAACGGTATAATTTATCAATTTGCCATGACCTACAATGAATATTAAAAATTGAAAGTTTTTAAATTGGTGTAGATTTTTTATTCCTCGCCATATAATGTCGCGGACTTTAGTTTAAAACCGCGCTATCACACATCGCTATTACTTCTGTTTCAAAGCATCAGCATCATGTTTTACTTTGTGTAAATTAGATGAATCTGTATATCATGCCATGCTCGAATCCCCAAAGGGTTTATGATTTATTTTATAGAGACTGTACTAATTCTTTGTTTTCATATTAAAAATACTATTCGTACAAGTGCACGAAAATGACTCGTGGTGCAAAATGCATGGGAGGCCCACTTCCAGTTCACATTGACCCTCTGCCTTCGAAGGACATCTCCTATGGTTACAGTTCGACAGAATTTTCATTATTGCTTTTTTGGAGCTTCATACAGCGTCAAACAGCGTACCGAAAGCAATATACAAGAACATTCGCAGTCCGGATGACTCTTATGACACAATCCATATCTAAGGATTGTGAGCATTACAGAGGATCTTCAATAAATAATTTATTATATATAAAATTAAAATAACATAGATGCAAAATTTATCTTAATATTATTTACTTGATGCGGATGCGAGTTCATCATGATAATATGTAGACTTAAGACTTAGAATATCTTCAGATAGTCTCTTTGAAGAATAATTAATTTCTCTCCCTTAGCCTCATTCTTTTATGTAGCAGAGAACGATGGATTATTGTTTACTTCCTTAGGCAAAGAGATGACTAATATATATATATATATATATATATATATATATATATATAGTTATATTTATATATATATATAACGATCAATTGTATGTCCATCAAACACCAATTAATGTCTTTAATGCTAATGACTTAATCTTTCGAACCATTAACCGATAACCCTTCATCTTCTGGACACGCAAAAAAATTGGGTGGCCCTTCACCTTTCGAGGCTAGATTGAAAAAGAGCGACTCTTGGCCCTTCACCTTTCGAGGCTAGATTGAAAAAAGAGCGACTCTTCGCCTTTGTAACAATCTTGCATTAAAGAAAGGTTTTGCAATGAAGGGTTAATTTAACATTCTTCCACTTGGGCCGAAAGTTTATGACATTAATATTTAATAATGTAAACATTAGGTGCGCAAAATTAAATTTCATAATGTCATTTTTTTCATCATGATTGACGTTAACATAATAAATCACATAATAAGAGTTATGGCGGTTATACACATCCAATTTGCATACTCCCTTCCATATACTACTGTAATAGCAACTTATCATGTTAGGTCATGTAATTTATATATAAATAACTTAATGTCCACTTAATTGTCTGAAAGACACAGTAAATTTCTTGTTCAAAATAGTAAGTATATACAAGCATAAGGAAAAAAAAAAGAAATAAAACCAGAAACATTTCATATTAATGAGCTCAAGAGTGGCACAACATAATATCATCATAATTAATCTTTAATACAACAAAGACCATTCTATGTACATGTTATTTAAATGTTTTTGGTTGTAAACCTTTAGTTAAAGGATCTGCTATCATAAGATCCGTTCTAATATGTTCAATGCACACTCTTTGTTTCTGGACCTCCTTCTTGACAGTAAAGTACTTTAATTCCATATGTTTAGCACCTCTGGAATATTTGTCATTCTTGGAGAAGAAAACTGCTGCGGAATTATCACAATAAATTTGCACGGCTTGGTAATGGCATCGACAACCCCAAGTCCTGAAATAAAGTTCCGTAGCCATAATGCTTGAATTGTAGCTTCATAACATGCTACAAATTCTGCTTCCATAGTGGATGAGGCAATAATTGATTGTTTGGCACTTTTCCATGAAATTGCTCCTTCTCCCAATAGGAATACATAGCCAAAAGTTGACTTTCTACTGTCAACACAACCAGCAAAATCTGAATCTGAATATCCAATCACTTCCAACTGATCATATCTTCTAAATGTGAGCATATAATCCTTAGTTCCTTGAAGATATCTCATCACTTTCTTTGCAGCTTTCCAATGATCAATTCAGGATTACTCTGATAGTGGCCCAACATCCCAACCGCGAAATTGATATCTGGTCTTGTACAAGTTTGCAAATACATCAAGCTACCCACAACTGAAGCATATGGAATAGATTCCATTTGCTTACGTTCCACATCATTCTTTAGACATTGCATAAGACTAAATTTATCCCCTTTTTGTATTGGGACAAGACCTGCTGAACAGTTGTTCATATTAAA
This sequence comes from Calamus simplicifolius, assembly GCA_900491605.1. Lineage (NCBI taxonomy): Eukaryota > Viridiplantae > Streptophyta > Magnoliopsida > Arecales > Arecaceae > Calamus > Calamus simplicifolius. The sequence continues at coordinate 331,122 of UESW01001676.1, read as the reverse complement.
TTTCTCAAGAATCTTCTCGATATAAGTTTTCTGAGACAACCCTAACAATCCATGTGATCTCTTTCTAAATATGGAAATTCCTATCACATAAGATGCCTCTCCCATATCTTTATCTCAAAATTCTTAGAGAGAAAATTTTTAGTCTCATACAAGATACCTAAATCATTAGCAGCAAGCAAAATATCATCAACATATAGAACCAAAAATATAAACTTACTTCCATAAATCTTTTGGTAAATGCATTGATCAACGATAATTTCATGAAAACCAAAAGATGTAATAGTATCATTGAACTTAATATACCATTGTCTGGAAGCTTGTTTAAGTCCATATATTGATTTCTTAAGTTTACACACCATATGATCTTTTCCTTCCATGGAAAAACCTTCAGGTTGATCCATATAAATTTCTTCCTCTATATCCCCATTAAGAAAGGCTGTTTTCACATCCATTTGATGTAACTCTAAATCATATTGAGCTACCAAAGCCATAATGATTCTTAATGAATCTTTCTTTCAAATAGGTGAAAATATCTCTTTATAATCAATGCCATCCTTCTGAGTATAACCCTTGGCAACAAGTCTAGCTTTAAAACGTTCGATATTGCCATTCAAATCACGTTTGGTTTTAAAAACCCATTTACATCCAACTTGTTTAGAACCTTCTGGCAATTCGATAAGATCCCAGACATTGTTTTCAGCCATGGATTTTAATTCATCTTTCATAGCATTAATCCATTTATCAGACTTATCACTGTTAATGGCTTGTGAAAATAAAACAGGATCTTCATAAATGCCACAATCAAAATCTGACTCTTGCAAATAAATCAAATAATCATCTGAAATAGCTGATTTCTGTATCCTTACATGTTTATTTAATGCTATTCCATATGGTTCAATTTTGTCAGCTATTGGTAGGTTAGACTCTTCATGGGATGCTTTTTCATTCAAACATTGTTCATTATTGTTTTGTTTTTGTAACTCTGGAACAATGCATGGAATGATTGTAGGTTCAGAAACATTTATGGGTAATGAAACATTAGCCCTTACTTCATTGATATCCACAATCTGTCTCCCACTAACCTCACCATTCCCAATAAATTTGGCATTGCATGTCTCAATAATTCTAGAACTATGGTTTGGACAATAAAACCTATACCCTTTGGATTTCTCTGGGTAACCTATAAAGTAACCACTGATAGTTCGAGAATCCAATTTCTTTTCATGTGGATTATACAGTCGTGCTTCTACTGGACAACCCCAAATAAGCAGGTGTCTTAAAGTAGGTTTCCTTTCAGTCCATAACTCAAAAGGAGTTTTAGAAACTGCCTTACTAGGAATCCTATTCAATAAATATACTGCATTCTTAAAGCAATTGTCCACAAAGATTTTGGTAATGAGGAATTACTCATCATACTCCTAACCATATCTATTAATGTTCTATTTCGCCTTTCTGCTACACCATTTTGTTGAGGTGTGCCTGGCATAGTATACTGTGCACATATGCCTTGTCTTTCGAGGAATTTTGCAAATGGACCTGGGTTTTGCCCTGATTCATTATACTTTCCATAATACTCACCACCTCTATTAGATCTTACTATTTTCACTTTTTGTCTAATTGTCTTTCAACCTCTTTAGTAAATATCTCAAGAGCATTTACAGCTTGAGATTTCTCTTTAAGCAAATAGACATATCCATAACGAGAAAAATCATATATAAAGGTGATAAAGAACTTTTCTCCACCAAAGGATGGAGTGTCAAAAGGTCCACATACATCAGTGTGTATAATTTCAAAAAGCTGAGTACTTCTTGTAGCTCCTTTCTTGTTATGTTTGGTTTGCTTTCCCTTAATGCAATCCACACATAAACCAAGATCAGTAAAATCTAGATTTGGTAAAATCTCATTCTTTACTAATCTTTGTAGTCGTTTTTGGATATATGACCCAAACGTTTATGCCATAAGAAAGCAGAGTTGTCATTAGCCATATTACGCTTAATTTCAATATTTTGATGGACACACATCAGGGATGCAGAAAATTCATCATCAAGTTTCAATTTATATAATTCATCCATAAGAATTCTAGAACCAATAAAGGAACCATCTTTATTAAATAAACTGAAACATCCTTTTCCAATCTTAAAACTAAACCCATTAACATCAAGTTTCGAAACAGAAACTAAATTTCTAGAAAGTGAAGGAACATAGAGAGTTTGCAGTAGATTCAGGTGATGCCCAGTATCTAAAGTAAGACGATAAGTCCCTATGCCTTCAATTGGGGCCTTCTGTCGGTTTCCCATGAACAAAAAGTTCTCATTTGGGTTTATGTTCTAGATTGTAAGGAATTCCTGCATTATATTGGAAGCATGAGTAGTGGCACCAAAATCCAACCTCCAAGTGTTAGAAGGAACTTCAGATAAGTTTGATTCGTAAATTGGAGAAGCATAATGAAAGATACCTTTCTTTTCGAACCAAGCTTTTTGTTTTAGATAATCTTTCTGATAATGTCCTTCTTTCTTACAAAAGTGACATTTATCTTTCTTTCTTTCCTTCTTATCATTATCAGCAATATGTGATACTTTAGTGGATGCTTTCTTCTTAAATTTCTTGGATTTTGGCTTGATAACTTTACCAGCTCCTTGACCCATTAGGTTTATGGAGTGATTCCCTTGTGCTTTCAATCTCCTTTCCTCTTGAGTAAGCTTACTGGCCAATTCATTAACATCCCATTTATCTTTAATAGTGTTATAGTTAATTTGAAAAGGCCCATACTCTTGAGGTAACGAGTTCATAATAAATTGTACCAGAAAGGAGTCATCCACAACCATTCCTAGGGTCTTAAGTCTTGCTGCAATATTAGTCATATAGGACATGTTGCTGCATACTTCGCGACCCATCATATTTCATGATCGTGAGTTCAACCTTCAGTGTCCCTGCAAGTGACTTATCAGCGGAACGAAAGTGCTCTTCCACAAGCTTAAGATATTCTTTAGCTGTTACACTTTCTGGAAGAGTTGATTTAATATTGTTGGCTATTGTCATTCGCATGAAACTAAGACATAATCTATTAGATCTGTCCCATGATTTATGTTTTAACTTCTCTGCCTCACTGCTCGTATCTTTAATGTCAGTAGGCTTTTCTTCTAATAGTGCCAAGTCAAGATCCAAGACACGGAAATTGACTTGCTCACGCCATTCAGAGAAGTTTAAGCCATTAAAGATAGTAACAGCAGAAGCATGTGAATAGAGAGAAACAACTGCAAAGACATAAATGCTCACCATAAATATTCAAATTCAGATAACTAAACACAAAATATATTGTAAATTTCTTTGGGTAAATACAATAATATATCATAATTAGAATGCCATTTAAACTTTTAAAGAAATTAATAAATCTTATCAAATATATATACAATATCTTTGGATATCCATATTATATTAGATAAGAGAATATTAAATTTTCTTCTTTAGGTTTGTTAGTTATAGAATATTAATCCATCTTTGGATGAATTCTTAATTTCTAACAACCAACAAATCATTAACAACATTCTATAAAATTTCATAAATTGTATGACTGAATATAAATTAGTTTGGCCACTTTGGTGACTAACTAACTAATTTAATCTTGATGTCATATCATTAAAATTTCATGAATTATATGACTAAATATAAATTAGTTTGGCCACTTTGGTGACTAACTAACTAATTTATTCTTAATGTCATATAGCTATACAATAATACTAATATCAAAATTCTCATAAATTATATGACCGAATATAAATTAGTTTGGCCACTTTGGTGACTAACTAACTAATTTATCTTAATGTCATATATCTAACATTTCATAAATTATATTACTAAATATAAATTAGTTTGGCCACTTTGGTGACTAACTAACTAATTTATCTTAATGTCATATAACAAAGCAATACTAATATTATAAAAAATCTCATAAATTATATGACTGGATATAAATTAGTTTGGCCACTTTGGTGACTAACTAACTAATTTATCTTAATGTCATATAACTAAACAATAATACTAGTATTATAAAAATCTAACATTCAATTTTGATAATGATAAATATAGTAACATTGCTGCATGCATTAACCGACATCAACCTTCATAGATTATCAATATGCTTCAATCTATAAATATCAGTTTTGCCATACATACTAGTATAACACAATGATCTAATCTATGCATGCCATTAATTTGTAACAGGATCAGTCGGGGTTCTCCTGGCGATGAACCTTTTTATAGCATAGATTAATGGCCAATAATACAACTAATCATAACTTAAAAGATTAAATATTATCGTTAATTCATTCTGATAAAAATTAATCAATCATAATATACGAACAAATTATTTATTTTAGAACCTGGCTTTGATACCACTTATGAGCATTACAGAGGATCTTCAATAAATAATTTGTTACATATAAAATTAAAATAATATACTTACCTGATGCGGAATTCATCCTAATATTATTTACTTGATGCGGATGCGGAGTTCATCATGATAATATGTAGACTTGATATTTAGAATGTCTTCAGATAGTCTCTTATGCAGAATAATTAGTTTCTCTCCCTTAGCTTTATTCCTTTCTATAGCAGCGAACGATGGATTCTTGCTTACTTCCTTAGGCAGAGAGAGAACTAATTATTTATATATATAACAATCAATTGGTATGTCCATCAAACACCGATTAATGTCTTTAATTTCTCTTAATACCTCATCTTAATGCTAATTGCTTAATCTTTCGGACCATTAACCGATAACCTTCATCTTTTGGACACGCAGAAAATTGGATGGCCCTTTACCTTTCGAGGCTAGATTAAGAAAAGAGCGACTCTTGGCCCTTCACCTTTCGAGGCTAGATTGAGAAAAGAGCGACTTTTCGCTTTTGTAATAATTTGCATTAAAAAAGATTTTGCATTGATGGGTTAATCTAACAGTATTTCCTGTAGCCCTCTGCAACATATTTAAGATGTCATATTTATCAACTTGAAATTACTACTCTATCACCTCAAGAAGAAAAATAAGAAAGAAAAAAAATTTATGAGGTTAAGTGCGAAGCATCATGTTTAATTTATTTTAAAATAAATTATTAAAATCAGATCAAAGAGATTACTGTTTGGATTGAAGAAAAAGAAAAGATTCGAGAAGAAGAGATCCGGCAAACAGAGGAGATCCGGCGAGTAAAGATCAGATATAAAGAATGGTCACGGAAGCAGCAACGGAACCTTGTCGATCCGAGAAGAAAAGATCCGGCGAGCAGAAAGAGGAGCAGCTTGCCTAAGCGGAGGAAAACCAAAAAAATCGATGCATATCAAACAAAAAGAAAGGAAAAGCTATGATCCAAAGAGAAAGAAAGAGAGAGAAAACCTTCGTCGCCGATTTAAGGAAAAGAAAGAAAAATCACGGGGGAAGAAGAGAATTCGCATGGGTGGGAGTGATGGTTTCAGGGAAAAACCATTATAAATAACGCTATTACAGTGAAATTATATTTCGTCATAATATTTTAAATAAATTTTTTAATAAAAACTTTATCTAACGGTGAAATCAAAGTTTATCATTATAAATAAAGATATTACGATGAAATCTATTTTTTAATAATATTTTAAATTAAAATAATAATTTTTTAATAAAAACTCTATTTATAACGGTAAAATATGATTTTATTATTATAAATAAAGATATTATGATAAAATCTATTTTTATCGTAATATTTGTATTAAAATAATTATTTTTTAATAAAAATTCTATTTATAACGATGAAAATAATTTTTATCGTAATAATATAAAAAAAATAATTAATTTTTTAATCTATTACGGTAAAATATAACTTTTGTCATAATATATATATTATTATAATAGAAAATATTTTTATCGTAATAATATGAAAAAAATTCTTAATTTATTATAATATAAAAATTATTAAAATTTTTAATTATAATAATAAAAATAGTTCACTTTCTCGTAGTGATGCTTCTAAACGTTGGCCCGTATTGAGAAATTAATGTATTATGTGGAGTCGCTGACGAAGACCAAGACTTAAATCCGAACTATGACCGACTAGCCGTGGAAGAAAACTAATTAAAACAAGTGGGAAAGGGTCCTGGAACGTATATATATATCCACCTTTCGGTAGACATATATAGGGATGCGGCACGTGGTCTGCTCTGGTCCAGTCCTCCCTAGAATTATGCTCTTAATTTTGGGCCTTGAAAGACTTTTCACAATTCCAACTTCCAAGCAACGAGTTTTCAGGCA
>UESW01001676.1:159364-323957 GCA_900491605.1 Calamus simplicifolius | reverse complement strand
ATCGGACGGATCGCACTTCCGAGATCGGTCGTGGCCGATCGGGATCAGGGCTTGGATCGATCGCAACCGTCGGATCGTCGCCGATCTCGGACGGATTGCAACTGTCCGAGATAGGTCGTGGCCGATCGGGATCAGGGCTTGGATCGATCGCAACCGTCGGATCGTCGCCGATCTCGGACGGATTGCAACTGTCCGAGATAGGTCGTGGCCGATCGGGATCAGGGCTTGGATCGATCGCAACCGTCGGTCGCCGATCTCGGATGGATCGCCACGGTCCGAGATCGGTCGTGGCCGATCGGGATCAGGGCTTGGATCGATCGCAACCGTCGGATCGTCGCCGATCTCGGACGGATCGCCACGGTCCGAGATCGGTCGTGGCCGATCGGGATCAGGGCTTGGATCGATCGCAACCGTCGGATCGTCGCCGATCTCGGACGGATCGCCACTGTCCGAGATCGGTCGTGGCCGATCGGGATCAGGGCTTGGATCGATCGCAACCGTCGGATCGTCGCCGATCTTGGACGGATCGCCACTGTCCGAGATCGTCGTGGCCGATCGGGATCAGGGCTTGGATCGATCGCAACCGTCGGATCGTCGCCGATCTCGGACGGATCGCCACGGTCCGAGATCGGTCCTGGTCATTATTATAATAAATTTAACATTAAAAAAAATATAATCATTTTTAATATTATAAAAATAAATTGCGACGCATATGTCGTCGCAATTATTATAATAAATTTAAATATTTTCATTTAAAAATAAAAAAAATAATTGCGACGCAATTATTGCGTCGCAATATTTGTAATAAGTTTTTATTTTAATCTATTTAAATTATTAAAAAAAATTGCGACGCCTTAGCGACGCAATTATTAGAAAAAAAAATATTCTTCCCGCCAGGAGATGGCGCCAATTTAGCGACGCCTCAGCGACGCATTTAGTGGCGTCGCTATTTTTTCAGAAAAAAAAAAAATATTGCGACTAAAATAGCGACGCACTATGGCGTCGCTAAGTTCCTATATTTAAGCCGCTTCCCTTCTCCTTCCTCCTTCACGTCTTGACCTAGCCGCCGCCGTCCTCCGGCTATTCCGTCCGAGATTCCCGGCGATTCCCCGGCGATTCCCCGTCCTCCGGCTACCCGAGGATCGCATCCGACTCCGGCAACCAAGGTTAGCTCCGATAATAAAAAAAAAATTTTTTTTTTTAGATCTTCTCCGGCCACGGCAGTGGCCGTGGCCGTCTTCTCCGGCCACGGCCGTTGCCGTGGCCGCAGTGGCCTGGCCACGGTGGCCAGGCCACTGTAATGAAAAAAAAAATTTTTTTTTTTAACAGGGGGGGGGGGGAGGAAACCCCCCCCCCCCCCCCCCCTTTCTTTTCTTGTCCGGCCACGGCGCTGCCGTGGCCGGACAAGGCGGCCACGGCCGCTGCCGTGGCGTCTTCTCCGGCCACGGCAGTGGCCTGGCCACGGTGGCCAGGCCACTGTAATCAAAAAAAAATTTTTTTTTTTTTTTTAGATCTTCCGGCCACGGCAGGGCCATGGCCGTCTTCCGGCCACGGCCGTTGCCGTGGCCGCAGTGGCCTGGCCACGGTGGCCAGGCCACTGTAATGAAAAAAAATTTTTTTTTTTTTAACAGGGGCCGGGGAGGGGAGGAAACCCCCCCCGCCCCCCTTTGTATCTTGTCCGGCCACGGCCGCTGCCGTGGCCGGACAAGGCGGCCACGGCCGCTGCCGTGGCCGTCTTCTCCGGCCACGGCCGCTGCCGTGGCCGCAGTGGCCTGGCCACGGTGGCCAGGCCACTGTAATCAAAAAAATTTTTTTTTTTTTAACAGGGGGCCGGGGAGGGGAGGAAACCCCCCCCGCCCCCCTTTCTTTTCTTGTCCGGCCACGGCCGTTGCCGTGGCCGGCAGTGGCCTGGCCACGGTGGCCAGGCCACTGTGAAAAAAAAAAAAAAAAAAATTTTGGGGTCATAGCAGGGGGGGAGGGGGGGAAACCCCCCGCCCCCCCCTTTCTTTTCTTGTCCGGCCACGGCCGTTGCCGTGGCCGGCAGTGGCCTGGCCACGGTGGCCAGGCCACTGTGAAAAAAAAAAAAAAAAATTTGGGGTGATAGCAGGGGGAGGGGGGAAACCCCCCGCCCCCCCTTTCTTTTCTTGTCCGGCCACGGCCGTTGCCGTGGCCGGCAGTGGCCTGGCCACGGTGGCCAGGCCACTGTGAAAAAAAAAAAAAAAAAAATTTTGGGGTGATAGCAGGGGGAGGGGGGGAAAACGGCCAAGTGGCCTGTGGCCAGGCCACTGTGAAAAAAAAAATTTTTTCTTAATTTAAGCAGAATGTTTATTTAATTTACATATTATTTATGCAATAATTAATTTAAGCAGAATGTTTATGACAATAGTATTTGTGCATTTATACTCATTTACATTTGTTATGTTTTGATTATTTATATTTGCTGCAAACTTAATGATGCATTACATTTTGAAATGCTAAATAAAATGTTTTGTTGTTTATTATTTAATTTCCAGCAACAAATTACTAGTTTCAATGATTTACATTTAGTATTCGCAAACCTTTGTATTTGACACAATAATCTTAAAAAAGTTAGTGATTACATGTATAATTCACAAGATGTTAAGAATAACAAGCATAAGTTCGATTGTCTTCGGACTTTCATAATCACAGCACTTTAATTAACCTTTAGACCCGTTTGAGAATTTGTAAGCCTTAGTCTTGCAAATTCTCAAATTGTCCTGGTGGACAGTTTGGGAATATTTCTTGTGACATGTTAGTCTGCTAGTAATTGTCGTGGGGTGAGATTTCGGTTTGCATTTGCTCATACGTTCTCCTAGTGTGGCTTATATACCACACATGTAGGAGAACATATGGGGAAATGCTGCCGAAATTTCAATATTGCCGATCGATGATAATTAATAGCATAATAACATATCACAAAAAATATTCTTGAATGGGATAGGGCCTTACCTTGTAGACATGGAGTGAAGGTAGAATTATTTAAGACACTTGAATTCTTGTGAAGTCTAATGACTAAACGCATCGCCTTATGGCCCGACACAAACTCAAGCCCTCTCTTTAGCCATTAACCTATGCATCGGTCCTTCCTAGCAATTGGTTGTAATTATATTAGTACATAAATATATCTAAATTATTTGCGTACTTATAAATGATTTAATTGGTTGTAATTAACCTTAATTAGTTGTGCCCAAGAAATAATTTAGATATATATGTATTAATACTAATATAGTTTTATTTTTTGGTTTTAATTAATGCTTTACCAGACTTTGTATAAGTCGGACAAAAATGAGCGGGACTCGCTCATGGATGTATGCAAGGATAAAAGATGGCTTGCTGAATCCAGATTTTCTGAATGGATTGGAAGAGTTTATCGCATTTGCATGTAGCCAACCTGAATGGATGGATGGGCCTAGGATTAGGTGCCCATGCAACTTCCACAGGTGTCAGAATAAAGCCTACAGAGATGTGGAAACTGTTAAGGTGCATTTGTGTAAGAAGGGTTTTGTGCCTGATTACTATGTTTGGTACTGTCATGGTGAACCAGAGGATATTCCAGCAGTTGTTATAGGCGAACAAGAGTCAATTCCCGTAGAAGAACCATTTGTGAATTTAAACACATATGAACAAATGGTTATGAATGCATCGGGTAATGACTTCAATCAGAATACATTTATGGAAGAACCAAACCCAGAAGCACAACAATTTTACGATATGTTGAGTGCTGCCAATCAAGAATTGTATCCTGGGTGTGAGGGTCATTCCCAGTTCTCTACAGCTGCTCGAATGTTGAATATTAAGGCAGAACATCGATTATCAGAAAAGGCGTTCAATTCTGTAGCTGAGTTAATCAAAGAAATTCTGCCAAATGATAATGTTGCCGCAGACAGTTTTTACGCAACAAAGAAGTTGTTGCGTGGGCTTGGGCTTCCAGTTAATAAGATCGATTGTTGCTTGAACAATTGTATGATATTTTGGGGTGAAGACTCAGAGCTGAGATGGTGTAAGATTTGTGGGCAATCAGGTTCAAAAACACCGAAGGAGGAGCCGGTACAAGTAGGAGGAAAAGTGTGCCTTACAAGAGGATGCATTACTTTCCTCTTACCCCACGCCTGCAGAGATTATATAGATCTGAGGCAACAGCTGCTGATATGAGATGGCATGCCGAACATGAATCTAAAGAGGATGAAATGCGGCATCCATCAGATTCAAAGGCTTGGAAGCAGTTCAATGAAAATCATCCTGTTTTCGCTGAAGATATAAGGAATGTGAGATTAGGTCTTTGTACCGATGGCTTCCAACCATTTGGTCAAGCGGGGCAACAGTATTCATGTTGGCCTGTGATACTGACTGTATATAACCTTCCTCCGTGGAAGTGCATGAAAGATCCTGCAATGTTTTTAACCGTTTTGGTTCCAGGACCATCAAATCCTAAGGAAAAGATTGATGTCTTTCTGCAACCGTTGGTGGCCGAATTGAAAATGTTGTGGGAAACAGGAGTGGTAGCCTACGACATTTCGAATTTCATGAAGCTCTAAAGAGGATGCAATAATGTCTGGCATGCCCTCATTGCATTCATGCATTTACATTGCAGTGGTAAGGTCATGGTTTGATTGGACAGCATCGCCTTTCAAAATTTGAAAAATCTATTTGATCCATGGGAACCAGTGCAGATTTAGCCGCTGATATTTTGGGATTTGCCTTATATCTCATCCGGAACTTGATGTCATGCATATAGGATAACTTAACACGGTGTACCTGCAAATCAAGAGGAACTTAATCAGTACAACCACCTATCCTAAAGCATGTTACACTCTTGACAGCGGGGCAATTTCCATGCCTCAAATATCGGTATGTTGCATAAGCTCAAGTTGTTCGGCATGAAGAGCCATGACTGCCATGTCATGCAACGATTATTACCTATAGCTTTTCGTGAGTTGCTTCCGCAACATGTCTGGCAATTACGGAGCTCAGCTTATTCTTCAAGGAGTTAAGTCATTACTTCTGCATCAATGGCAAGGCTTGAGGAGGTTATGCAAGCTTGAGCGAATATTTCCTCCCAGTTTTTTTGACTCAATGGAGCATTTACCGGTTCACTTGCCATACGAAGCGAGCATAGCTGGTCCTGTGCAGTATCGCTGGATGTATCCATTCGAGAGGTAAATATATACATCATTAAGATATGTTGACATTTGAAATATTATTTCATTGCTTGAAAAATTCGTTAATTTTTTGTTGCAACTTTACATATAGGTATCTTAAGAAGTTAAAAAATAATGTGCGTAATAAGGCAAGGGTTGAAGGTTCTATATGCAATGCACACTTGGTCGAAGAAGTTTCAGCTTTTGCCTCGCATTACTTTGAGGGTCACGTCCACACGAGGAGCCGAAACAGACGAGTGGTAAGCCAGAATATCAATTTTTAAAGCTATCGGCCGTTCATTTGGTGGGCAGAAGTCAAGAAATCTTAGCGATATGGAGTATAATGCAGCACATTATTACATCCTAATGAACTGTCGAGAAGTCGATCCTGAGTTGTAATGCTAAATTAAATTTAAATTTATATAATAATATACCATAATATTTAATTTCTAACAGTAGTTTTCATCCTTTTCATCCCATAAGGATGTTTTGTGATAGACAACGACAGATGAATCCCGACATCAGTCAAGTTGCAATTGGGCAGAAATTAGAAACGGAGTTTGCTTACTGGTTTTATGAATTTGTGAGTAGTATCACTCAATCAATTTCGATAATGGCAATTATTTTTTGAATTGGATGTCAATAGCTTATTAATTTATAGGTCAACGGTCCATGGTCGACAACCGACAATATTTTCATTAAATGTCTATCGCAATGGCCATTGAAGACCGTAACAACCTCTACTGGCTATTTTGTAAATGGGTACAAATTTCAGATTGAACGATTAGCAGCTTCAAGAGGCACTCAGAACTGGGGCGTGTGTGTAAAAGGAGAAAGTGTTGGAGCAAATATGCAGGATTATTATGGAAAGTTAGTAGAGGTGGTTGAAGTTGAATATCCCGGTTGGCCTTTAAAACGAACCGTATTGTTTCGTTGTGATTGGTTCGATCCGATAATTCCTGTGGGCAAAAGGGTTCATAACGACTATAATTTGGTTGAAGTGAACCATCGACGAAGATTACAGAAATATGACCCATTCATCCTTGCATCCCAAGCTCAGCAAGTCTTTTACTGCGGATATCCAAGTTTGCGCAACGACAAGCGAGATTGGTGGGCCGTTTCTAAAATCGTCCCACGTTCAACAATCGTATTAGAGGAGAGTTCATCAAGTCAATCAGCCGAGTGCCCTGCATTTCAAGAGGATGAGATGGAACTGCATGCAATTGAGGACGACACAAGAGCTCCTGAAACATCACTTATCGATCCAAGTGGTGATGTCCAAGAAATTGCGGATGCAAATGTTCGGTTTCCTTCCGATAATGAAACTGATTCGCAATCCGATACGGCATCGGATGTTGAACCAACATTTCACGAAACAAATGACAACGATTAAACATAAAGGTTTTTTAAAATTTAACTTTTTTTTATAAGTGTTAAATTCGTACATAGTCAATCATTAATCGTAATTTAATTGTGTGAATCCTTAGTATTTTCAGTATGAGGGGCAGAGGTAGATCTACCGACGATAGATTGGGTGAGCAGAGACGTAGTTTGGATCCTTCGACATCAGATCACATGAGCGGAGATGGAGAGTTTGGATCTCCAGCAGAGGCGCAGCCTTCGACCTCTGCAGCAGTATTACCATCTACCCGATCGGCACAGACCTCCGAGAGTTCTTCCGCCTTCGGCCGCACTTTACTTCGACTTGATGCTCAGGGGATGTAAGTATATATTAATTACAAATATTTGTTAATGTTTTTAAGTCATTAACTTATAAACTTGCATTTTTTTAACAGATTCATTGAGCAGCATCATGTCTCCAGCCACATCAGCGCCGTTTTTCAGAGGCGTGCAGATCCCAGTGGCTACGATTGGCGCCACGTATCGCCGGCCACGAGGGAGTTTTATTTTTCCGAGTTTCAGGTAAACTTATTAAATACAATTTAGCAGTGATATATAATTCTTTAAAGTTAATAAATTCAGAAACTAACTGTTTATTTTAATGCAGAAAAAATTTACGTGGGATCCTGCCACCCATGATGCCATTAGGGCAGCATGGGAGGCTCTGACGCGACGCCGATACTCCGACATGCTTCATCGTTGGAGGTCGTCGGGTCAGCGTCCTGCGCACGTGCCAGAGGGTATTTGGCACGAGTGGCAGCAGGCCTGGGAGTCCGATGGCTGGCGCAGGAGGTCCGCATCAGCCAGCACGAACCGCCGATCTGAGAAGGGCGGTCGTGGCACGGGTCTCTCCTGTCATACATCGGGCTCCATTTCGATTCAGGAGCACAGACGGCGTATGGTAAGAAAACATAAATATTTTAATTACTATTTTAGTTCTTTACAAATATTTTTATTAATATCATTTTTTTTATTGTTATAGACTGAGCAGGAGGGCGGAGATCCTGGTGAGTTTCGTCTATTCAGGGCGACACACACCAGGAGGGACGGCTCCTGGGTCGATACGCGATCACGGGAGGTTGCGGTAAGAAATTAGATTTATGTAGTATCTGTTTAATTTTTAAAATTTTATTTCTAGAAATTTATTAACTCATTTATTATTGATTTCATAATTTCAAGGCACGAGTCGACGAGCTTCGATCCCAGGCATCACAGGTCGACTCTACTGATGGGGAGACGCCCGTCGAACTCTCAGCAGATGAGAGTCGACGTGTGTTTTTGGAGGCTGTTGGTGCCCAGCCACGAGACCGCAGGGTCTATGGTATGGGCACTAGAGCTTCTACATTTTTTCCCCATCAGGCCTCCAGCTCGCGAGTTCCTGCTGATCTTCCTCCCGAGCGTTTAGAGGAGCTTCGCAGATCTATTGCAGAGGAGCTTCGCCAGGATTACGAGCAGGATTTTGAGGATCGTATGCGAGCCGGGATCAGGAGGTTGCTGACATGCGAGATGAGATGCACTATTTGCGGGATATGGTTAGACGCTTGTCGCAGAGTCTTCAGCCTCCACAGCCTCCACAGCCTTCACGTGATCATTCAGATTCTTGATGTATTTTTTTTTTATGTTGTAAAAACTTTTAAATTTTAATATATAAATTATTTTTTGAAATTTATTATTGTTTGGATTGAGTGAAAAATGTTTGTATCAATATTTAGATTTAGCGAAATTTTATTAACCGTTTTAATTTTTAATCATTTAAATATTTTTAAAAAAAAATTTTCGACGCATTAGCGACTAATATTGGATTACATTTTTAAAATATTATTCCTGGCATCGTAATTTAAAAATAAATTTAATAGCGACGCTTTAGCGACTAAAATTGAGTCGCTATTTTATCTTAAAAATTTTTAATAAATATTGCCACGTAATGACCATGCGTCGCAATATTTTAAAATAATTTTTATTTGCGACGCATTAGCGACTCAAATTGCGTTGCTATTATAAAAAATTATTATTAAATATTGCGATGCATCTGGATGAGTCGCAATATTGCGACCCAATTAATGCGCAATATTTAATAATAATTTTTTTATTTTAAAAATTAATTTTTATTATTGCGACGCACTTAACTGCGTCGCAATATTTAATAATAATTTTTTTTTAAAATTTAATTTTAAATATTGCGACGCAATTTATTGCGTCGCAATATTTATTAATAATTTTTTAAAAAATTTAATTTTAAATATAGCGACGCATTTTATGCGTCGCAATATTTATTAATAAATTTTTAATTTTTAAAAATTAATTTTAAATATTGCGACGCAATAAATTGCGTCGCAATATTTATTAATAATTTTTTTAAAAAATTTAATTTTAAATTTAGCGACGCATTTTTATGCGTCACAGAGCGTCGTAGCGTCGCAATATTGCGACGCAATTGCGACAAAAGAGTATTGCGACGGGGAGTTGAGCGACGCCATCATTGCGTCGCTATTGCGTCGCTATACCATGTTTAGCGACGCAATTGCGACGCATTTTGGCGTCGCAATATTTTAAATTTCTTGTAGTGGTGAGAGGGACTTCCGAATAGTTTTGAGAACCTTTGCTTATAACGAGAGGGAAGATCTGAACTCCAAGTTTTTTGGCTAAGTCCTTTAGTCCATTACTCATCACTGTTTCTCAAGTTACTCACTTGAGCATCAGAGGGTCTCCACTGGAGCAACCAGTTTTTAAGAACTTTCTTGCAAGATCCCTATCCAAAGAGGAGGTGTATGAGGATCCTCAAACTGTGGCCATTGTCCTTCGAATCCTCGACGCCCGAGAAAGGTGATTTGGTGATAACAGATTGGCACTCCAGATAAGGGGAAGTGAGAGGACAAGGAGATAGAAAGCTTCAAAACCGCTAGCTAGAAACCTCAACTCCTCGGAGAAAATAAAAGGATGGTGGTGACGCGCGCCCGAAAGATTTCCACCAGCTACACTGAGGGGCATCGCCAGGAGGCTGAGCAGCAGGAGGCTAACCTCCATGCTCCTCCTTTGCCACTACCTCAGGATGACCAGATCGCTGCCCTCACCCTACAAGTTCAGTCACTTATGGCGGTGGTTCGTGAGCTACAACAACAGCCAATGGCTACTCAGCAGCACTCGAGGCCATCCTCATCAAGCACGGGGCCGATCAGCCTAGTCAGCAATCCACCCATAGGAGATCCCCTCGGAGGAAGGCTCCCCATCGATGCGCCTCGCCCAAGCATCACCATCGGGAGGCCTCTAAGAGGCCTCGGTCTTCCTCCCGCCATTCTAACGATTCCGAGAAATAGCAGCCCAGAAGGAGACCGAGCGAGGGCATCATCATTGGCACCGCCCCTTCTCATCCTTAGGATCATCAAGGGAGAGGTCCTTCGATGGTCGGATCGCTCCGGGTGATAAACACATAAATAATTATCACAAAACCTATTAATTAATAATTCAAAGTACCTATTATTATTTAATATTTTAATATTTTATATAATATTTTAGGAAAAAACTTATCAATTTAAAGATGTCGATTTTAGAAATTTAATGATGCAAACGGCACTCGAATCGGACTTAAAACGAGCTCGGAATTAATTTTATAAGGATTTTAGTACGAATTTTAAAGCAAAGTCGGCAAACCCAGTGCCGACTTCATCGCATGATTCTTCTCCTAATCAAATCTAATCTTTTCCTCCACCAATTAAGGAATAAATTGGATAGGAGATTATCAAATTGGAAGAATTAAATTCATCTAGAAGGAATTTTGATTTTGTCCGGGATTTTCTTCGCGCCGCTCGTTGCTTCTCCGCGTCATCTCTGTTTTGGCAATAGTTGCTTCTCCGCGTCTAGGCCACGTCCGGGCTTCTACAAATAGCAGCAGGGAGGTTTCGTTTAGGAGAAGTCGGTGGAGGCTCTACGTCCGTAAGATCTGTCAAGAGCCATTCGTGAGCTCTGTTCTGTTCGGTGGCTTGGAGAATCCGTCCATGGAATTTCTGCAGGCGACCGTCCGTGGATCCGGAGGTTCTGCATCCGTGGATTTCGTGGAAGCTCTGTTCGTGGCCCAGTTCATGTCTTCAACCCAGTTCAGCTTGTCTCTGGTTTAGTTCAGGAATTTATTATAATCTGTTACCTTCTTAATGTCATAACTTTTTAATTAATATAAATAAAGTTTCTATTATGTTAAATTGTTATTAAATTCTATTTAAGTGAAAATAATTTAGACTGATTTATTCTTAAAAGGGACGGGCCGTGATCTACGGGTACGAGCTGTGCTCTAAGAAGATAAACCATATCTTATTATTTTGCACTACTAATTATCTACTTAGTTATCTATTTAGTTAAATTTATAAATTTATTTCAAAATAATCGCTAAAGTCCGTGTGGAATCGATCCCTTACTCTCGCTATTTTAATAGTAAAATTAAGGTGTTTTAATCGTTGCGCTACGATAAGCATCAGATTTTTGGTGCCGTTGTCGGGGACTTAAGTGTGTTATTTTGAAAAAAAAATAAAATTTTTTTTAAAAAATATAAAAACTAAAATAAAAAATTAGATTAATTTTCTCTTAATTTTATTCGTATTTTTTAATTTTGAATAGTTATTATCTCTTTATTTATTTCCTTAATTATTAGAATTGCATATTTTCTTTTTAACCAAAAAAATTATTACTTTCGTTTTGGCCACAAATCCAATTTTAATCTAATCAAATTTTCCTTTTAATTAACTTACCTAAAAAAAACCTGAAAGAAAACCCTAAGACACCTTCCATAAAACATAATTAATTTAAGGAAACAAAATAAAAAAAATTTATAAAAATAAAAATAAAATATATAAATAAGATAATTATTTTATTTCTATGCTTAGATTGACTTAGGTGGATTTATTTTCTGCAAAACTCAAAATTCTTCCATTGACATCTCATAATTTATTAGGAAATTAGAAACATAATCACAAAAATCTTAATAATAATAATAATAATAATAATTAGATTAATTTCATTTGATAATTTCAAGAGCTGGACATTTGATTGTTGCATAGCATTTTCATAATTAACTTTAAGAGCACAAACCCCTAATCAAGATAAGGTGGGGATTTCATCACCCTTCCTTAGCCCACAAACCACATCCTTCATTTTGCATTAACCCAAACCTTTAACTCTAAAATTAACTAGACGTCAGCCCCTAAGGAACTCGAGCTCAATAGGACAAGGCACCCAAAAGAGTTGGACCGGGTCGAGATTGACTGCTTAACTGGTGTTTAGAAAAGAAAGGAAAGCGGTTATTTAATTGGTTTTATTCGCTTACCTAGTAAGCAACGGGGGACTCCCACTGACCTTATCCTCAATTGGCTAGTTAATCAACTAATTTTTGACTTGGAAGGCTCTAAGGCGGTTAGATCTAGGGTAAACCTAGAATAGAGAGTCTAATTTTTGTTAACTTGATTGTTAAGAATTATTAAACCCTAATTAAATTATTCATTCCTCTTAGTTTTAGGAATCTTTTAGGGTATTTTCTTTAGAATCACCCTCTTTTTCTTCTATTAATATATATATAACTGTTTGCTTTAGAGTCATTGGTAGGGTGTATGCTTGGTCGCCGATCGTTGCAACCCAACCTTATACCCTTAGATCCTGAGATAGAAAGAACTATTAGAGCAAACAGACTCAGAATTATGGATCCTAATAACGAAAATAATCAACCACAACAGTTAAAAAAGTATTTCACTCCTTCAAAGTATACCTACTCTCCCTGCATTCAAGTGCCTCCAGTGGAGGCTGTCCAATATGAAATTAAGTCAAGTGTAATCCAAATGTTACCATCTTTCTATGGACTTACAAATGAGGATTCCTACAAACACTTAGATGAATTCTTAAAATTTGCTCAACTGTCAAGATTCAAAATTTCTCCGATGATGCACTTAGGCTTAAGCTATTCCCTTTTTCCCTAAAAGATAAAGCCAAGTATTGGTTAAATTCACTGGACACTGTTATAATCTCAACTTGGGATCATCTTCAGAGAGAATTTCTTAAGAAATATTTTCCTATAGGAAAAACGAATCAAATTAGAAAAGCCATAACAAGTTTTTCCCAGACAGATGGAGAAATGTTCCATGAGACTTGTGAGAGATTCAAAGAACTGATTAGAAAATGTCCACATCATGCCATACCCAAATAACAACTGGTTCAGTGCTTTTATGATGGTTTATTAGAAAAGCATCGGCAAATTGTTGATGCTTCATGTGATGGGATATTTATGTTAAAAAATGAATATGAAGCTTGGCAACTCTTTGAGACATTAAGTGAGAATTCATTACATCACATGTCAGTTGCTCGTCGAGACCCTCCCATAGGACCTAAAAGAGGTGGAATATATGAAATAAGTCATTCTACATATATCTATACTAAGGTAGATGAATTATCCCATAAACTTGACCGAATTCTACAAGTTGGAAACATCTCTTCCCCATCTACTCAACTATATGAGGTCTGCATAATTTGTTCAAGTCCAACCCATTCTATAGGTGAATGTCCAGTTGCATACCAATTTCTGAACTTGTTCAAGAGCAAGCCCACCAAGCCCAAACCCGATTAGCTCCTAGAACAGGAAATGATCCATATGCAAATACTTACAATCCTGGCTGGCGAAATCACCCAAATTTTTCTTAGAAACCTCAACCTGTAGCCAATTCATCGATCAGACCTAATTATCAAGAAACCAATTTTAGAAGCATGCCATATTCACAATACCCAAACATCTCACAACCTCCACCGAATAATCATCCTACTTTCGAAGACAAAGTGTTACAAGCATTAAAAGAGCTAGAAATGAATACCCAAATCCTTCACTCCCACACACAATCTATTGTAAAACTAGAAACTCAGATAGGTCAATTAGCCACAGCATTTAGTAGAAGGGAGGAGGGTAAGTTACCTAGTCAGCCTATCGATAATCCGAAAGGACAATTCATGGCTGAGGGTTCCAATAGTCCTGACAAATTTCCAGAACATGCTAAATCAGTCATGACTATCAGAAGTGGAAAAACATTGAACCCACCTGAACCATCCCAGAAATTAGAAGTGGCTAAACCAGAAAAGAGAAGAAATGAAGAAGAAAAGGAATTCAATGATCAAGCAATCACACCTAAAGCCCCATTCCCTAGTACTTTAGAATCTCCTCTGTCTTCAGATAAGAAGAATATAAAAATGAATGAGATGCTTGAGTTATTTAAGCAAGTACAAATAAACTTACCTCTTCTTGATGCTATCAAGCAAGTTCCGGCTTATG
The DNA here is from genome assembly GCA_900491605.1 of Calamus simplicifolius. Classification (NCBI taxonomy): domain Eukaryota; kingdom Viridiplantae; phylum Streptophyta; class Magnoliopsida; order Arecales; family Arecaceae; genus Calamus; species Calamus simplicifolius. The sequence continues at coordinate 310,106 of UESW01001676.1, read as the reverse complement.
CCAAATTTTTGAAGGATCTATGCACACAAAAACGGAAAGCAAAGTCATAAATACCAAAAAGGATACATTTGACTAAGCAAGTCAGCTTAGTTGTTCAGCAAATAACCCCACCCAAACTAAAAGATCATGGTACCCCAATTATATCATGTGTCATAGGGAACTTCATAATCAAGAAAGCATTATTAGATTTGGGTACGAGTGTAAACCTTCTCCCAAGTTCAGTGTATGAATTATTCGGATTTGGAGAGTTGAAACCTACTACAGTAACACTACAATTGGCAGATAGATCAGTCAAAAAACCTCGTGGAATATTGAAAGATGTATTAGTAAAGGTAGATGAATTCTATTTTTCTATTGACTTCTTGTGTTGGATATGAAATCTAGCAGTAATCCCAACCAAATTCCAATCATTCTTGGAAGACCTTTTCTAGCTACCGCTAATCCATGTATAAATTGTAGAATAGATGTGATGGATATATCTTTTGGAAACAAGAAGATGAGATTAAATATTTTTAATGCTTCCCAAGGACCACCTGTGTATGATTTAAATGAAGTAAACATGATAGAGGAAGTAGTAGATAAGAAATTCCAAAGTTTGCTTGATTCGGATCCTTTACAAACATGTCTTACACATTTTGGAATAGATGACTTTGATATTGATGAGTATACCAAAGAGATAAACATGTTATTAGAACCACCTAAGTTCGACACCATCCCTCTTGGACTATAAAATATGAACCACTTCCAACTAAACCAAGTCCTTTAATACCATCCTTGGAAGAACCACCCCAACTAGAGTTGAAACCTCTTCAAGATGACTTAAAATATTCATTCCTTGGACCCAATGACACCCTTCCAGTAATCATTGCATCTACCCTAACATCTGAGCAGGAAGATAAATTGGTAGATGTACTTAAAGAACATAAAGAGACAATTGGATGGACAATAGCTGATCTTAAGGGAATTGACCCTTCCGTTTGCATGCACCACATTCATAGTGAAATTGAAGCCAAACCACATAGAGATATGCAAAGGAGGCTAAATCCGAACATGAGGGATGTTGTTAAGAAAGAAGTAGTAAAATGGCTTGATACTAGTCAATGGGTCAGTCCAATCCAAGTAGTACCTAAAAAATTGGGTATTACCATGATTAAAAATGAAAAGGGCGAATCAATTCTACTCGTACATCAACTAGTTGGAGAGTGTGTATAGATTATCGAAAGTTGAATGCCGTGACTAGGAAAGACCACTTTCCTTTGCCTTTTTTCGATCAAATTCTAGAACGGCTAGCGGGACAAAGTTTCTTTTGTTTCTTAGATGGATATTCAGGATACAGTCAAGTCCCAGTATTTCCTGCAGATCAAGAAAAGACCACCTTCACCTGTCCCTTTGGAACATTTGCCTTTAGACGCATGCCGTTTGGTCTTTGTAATGCACCAGCCACTTTTCAACGATGTATGTTGGCCATATTTTTGATATGATTGGTCAATTTTTGGAAGTATTTATGGATGATTTTTTAGTTTTTGGTGCGTCATTTGATAGCTGTCTCGAGAACTTGACTAAGGTACTGAAACGATGTATGGAAATGAATTTAGTCCTAAGTTGGGAGAAGAGCCATTTTATGGTTCGTGAGGGAATTATGCTTGGACACATTATTTCAGAGCGAGGTATTGAGGTTGATAAAGCCAAGGTTGAATTGATCTCAAATCTACCACCCCTAACCTCAGTTAAATAAGTACAATCTTTCCTTGGTCATGCTGGTTTTTATAGGCGCTTCATCAAAGATTTCAATAAAATTTCTCGACCATTGCGTAATCTGTTGACTAAAGATAGTTTTTTAATTTTGATGAAGATTGTCTAATAGCCTATAACATCCTTCGAACTGCTTTGACCACTGCACCAATTATCAAGCCCCCAGATTGGACCATACCTTTTGAAATCATGTGTGATGCTTCTGATTATGCTGTAGGAGCAGTTCTAGGACAGAAATTCAATCGAGAACCTCATGTAATTTATTATGCTAGCAAAACTCTTTCAGATGCACAAATGAACTATACTACCACTAAAAAGAATTACTAGCAGTTGTGTTTGCCCTAGAAAAGTTTAGATCATATCTGTTAGGATCTAAGGTTTTAGTTTATTCAGATCATGCAGCGTTGAGACATCTTATATCAAAAAAGGATACAAAACCCAGACTGATTAGATGGATCCTTCTTCTACAAGAATTTGATCTAGAAATCTTAGATAAGAAGGGTTCTAAAAATATGGTAGCAGATCATATCTCTAGGATCTCAGTGGAATACAATAAAGAAATAATCAGATATGTTTCCTGATGAGCAATTGTTCTCAATTTTCCATAGCAGTCTTCCCTGGTTTACCCACATTGTGAATTATTTGGCAACAGAAAAAGTACCTTCCCACTGGACAAAACAAGAAAAAGATAGATTTTTCTTACAAATCAAATATTACTTTTGGGAAGACCCTGAATTATTTAAGTACTGTTCAGATCAGGTGATTAGGCGATGTGTTCCTGAGAGTGAATTCAAAAGTATACTTAACTTCTGTCATTCTCTTGCCTGTGGAGGATATTTTAGTGGAACGAAAACTGTAGCAAAGGTACTATAAAGTGGGTTTTATTGGCCAATTCTTTTTAAAGATGCACATGAATTTGGTCGTAATTGTCTCCAATGTCAACAAACAGGAAATATATCTTGAAAAGACATGATGCCCCTAAACCCTATCTTGGTTGTAGAAATTTTTGATGTATGGGGTATTGATTTTATGGGCCCATTTCTTTCCTCTTTTGGATTTGAATACATTCTAGTGGCAGTTAATTATGTGTCAAAATGGATTGAAGCTAGGGCAACTCAAACCAATGACCATAAAGTTGTAATCAAGTTTGTTCAGCATAATATCCTTAGTCATTTTGGATGCCCAAGGGCTATAATTAGTGATGAGGGTACACATTTCACGAATAGAGACTTCGAAATATTAATGAACAAATATGAATTACTCATAAGGTAGCTACACCTTATCATCCCCAAACTAGTGGCCAAGTTGATATATCAAAAGAGAAATTAAACATATCCTTGAAAAAATGGTGAGACCTGATAGGAAAGATTGGTCAGAACGTTTGGATGATGCATTATGGGCTTATCGTACTGCATTTAAAACTCCTATAGGAATGTCTCCTTACAGGCTCGTATTTGGAAAAGCCTGTCATTTACCTGTAGAATTAGAACATCGTGCATTTTGGGCCATCAAGTAATTTAATTATGATATGAAAAATGCAGGTGTCAATAGGAAACTTCAATTGAATGAGTTAGAAGAGCTACGAAATGATGCATATGAAAGCTCAAAAATTTATAAAGAACGAACCAAAGCATATCATGACAAATTTATTAGTAGAAAAATTTTTGAACCAAATCAAAAAGTATGGCTTTACAATTCAAGATTACACCTTTTCCCTGGAAAACTTTGTTCATGATGGAATGGACCTTTTATAGTAACTCAAGTATTTCCCCATGGAGCTGTAAGCTTAAAGACCCCAAGCAAGGAAATACATTCAAAGTAAATGGCCAACATTTCAAACCATATATAGAAGAAATTAATGATGGAGAAATTGTTGAATCAATTGATCTTGTGAACCCAACATTATCATAATAAGTAGCACAGTCTGGCTGAAGACTTTAAACTTAGCACTCTTGGGAGGCAACCCAGTTTATTAGTTATTTTTAACTTTTGTTCTTTTAGTAAGTTCTTTTAGTATGACCAGAGAAGAGCAACAGAAGCAGATTGAAAGAAGATGGCAACAATGAAACGTCCAACCTTCAAATACTCTACCAGGTAGTATCTTTCATTGAAATTAATTTTTCTTCCATTAGGGACAATGGAAATTAAGTTGGGGGGAGGAAAAAGAATAAGTAAATCCTAGAGTGAAACTATAATCAGATGTGTGTACCAAATTCTGTCTCGATTTGAAGTTAATCAAGCAGTCTATAAATGATTAATAAATAATGGTTAGATTATTTTTGAGATACTGAGGAATAAATTATTAAGAAAACCTAATAAAAGGTAGGGTTTAGCCCATAAAATTTTTAGAATAATTTCAGACCCTCCTGACCACTGATCTTAATAGTATAATCTACTTAATAAGGGCATGGATGAAAATTATTCAAAAAAAAAAAAAAAGAAAAAAAATCTCTCTTAAAGTTAATAAATTAGGTTCTTAACATCTTTCACTGAGTAACCGGGCCCCGTCACCTAAGAAAGTGATGTTATTCGCGTAAAAAGGTAGGAATGTAAAAGAACCTAAGAAGAGTCAGTCCTACCTAAAGCCTTTTTAACTCGAGTCATTAAGTCCAAGGGATGTTTTACACCTAATGCCCTAAAACCAATTGGTTTGGGAGCCATTGGCCTAAAGCTCGCTACAAGGGTTAATTAGAAAGCAAGGGGTTAGGACATTGCACTGACTTATACATAAATAAATAAATAAATAAGGGAACCAAATTACAAAAGACATTACACCCAACCTAAATTAAGTTAGAAGACTTAATTAGAGAAGTGGAAAGTTGGTGAAGGAAGACTTCTATAAATTCTTATGGATTACACTTTATCACTAAATGGGTAAGCTTAATAATCCGATAAAGTACCTCCCTTATGATCTAACCAGAAATTTTTAAGAAGAAATGTAAGATAACTATCAATTCTTGGACTAGCTTGGTACATATTTCTAAATTTCTTATTTTCTTAAGGACGAGTAAGATTCAAGTTGGGGGGAGTGATAAACGCATAAATAATTATCACAAAACCTATTAATTAATAATTCAACTTACCTATTATTATTTAATATTTTAATATTTTATATAATATTTTAGGAAAAATCTTATCAATTTAAATAGCTCGATTTTAGAAATTTAATGACGCAAACGATACTCGAATCGGACTTAAAACGAGCTCGAAATTAATTTTATAAGGATTTAGCATGAATTTTAAAGCAAAGTCGGCAAACCAAATGCCGACTTCATCGTCTTCTCAACAAATACTTATTTATTTCGCATGATTCTTCTCCTAATCAAATCTAATCTTTTCCTCCGCCAATTAAGGAATAAATTGGATAGGAGATTATCAAATCGAAAGAATTAAATTCATCTAGAAGGAATTTTGATTTTATCCGGATTTTCTCCGCGCCGCTTGTTGCTTCTCCGCATTATCTCTGTTTAGGCAATAGTTGCTTCTCCGCGTCTAGGCCGCGTCCGGGCTTCTACAAATAGCAGCAGGGAGGTTTCATTTATGAGGAGAAGTCGGTGGAGGCTCTATGTGAGATCCGTCAAGAGTCGTTCGTGAGCTCTGTTCGGTGGCTTGAAGAATCCATTCGTGGAATTTCTGCAGGCGGCCGGAGGTTCTGCGTCCGTGGATTCCGTGGAAGCTCTGTTCGTGGCCCGGTTCATGTCTTCAATCCTGTTCAGCTTGTCTTTGGTTTAGTTCAAGAATTTATTATAATCTGTTACCTTCTTAATGTCATAACTTTTTAATTAATATGAAATAAAGTTTCTATTCATGTTAAATTGTTATTAAATTCTATTTAAGTAAAAATAATTTAGACTAATTTATTCTTAAAATGGACGGGCCGTGATCTACGGGCTCTAATAAGATAAACCATATCTTATTATTTTGCACTACTAATTATCTACTTAGTTATCTATTTAGTTGAATTTATAAATTTATTTCAAGATAATCGCTAAAGTCCCTGTGGAATTGACCCCTTACTCTCGCTATTCTAATAGTGAAATTAAGGTGTTTTAATCGTTGCGCTATGACACACATCACCGGGTTAAGCGACGGCTGGACGAGTACAACCAGCGGCTGGAGGAGCTCAGCCGCAAGATCACTAATTAGCCGGATGTGGATTACGACAGCCGGCTCCCGCTATCTCGCCGTATTATAGAGGAGCCAATTTTAAATCGGTTCTGTCTCCCCCAATTGGATCCCTATGATGGCACCACTGACCCCTTGGACCATTTGGAAAGCTATAAAGGTCCTCATGCAAGTCCAGAGGGTGATCAACTCCCTCCTTTGCATCGCCTTTCCGATCACCCTTTGGAAGGCCGTGCATGCTTGGTACTCCCGTTTACTTCAGTGAAGCATCAACTCCTTTCGACAGCTGGAGAGGGCCTTCCTGATGCACTTCAATGCATGCTAGAAGATCCCTCGGGTAGCCGATAGCTTATTCACCATTTGACAGAAAAGCGGTGAGTCACTGAGGGACTTCATGGACCGGTTTAAGAAGGCTACACTCGAAGTCTACCACCTCGATGACTCTATGACCACTCTGGCCTTGAAGCAAGGGCTCTACCCCTTTCGTTTCACCTATTCCCTCGACAAGAAGCCCCCCAGTTCTTATGCCGAGTTGCTGAGCCATGCGTAGAAGTACATCCACGTTGATGAGGCAGACTCTTCCTGGAAAGAGGCTGATGAGGGACTCAGTAAGAAGCAGACCCGTCAGGAGCCTTATAGAACTCACTGAGCCTCCTCGTCGATTGGACCACTAGCCCCAGACTCTCGCCCCCAAAGAGGAGCACTTCACTCCTCTGCTCGTCCCGATATCCCACATCCTAATAGAGATCAACGGCGAGTCATATCTCAAGCATCCCGTCCCTATGAAACTAAGAACCCCTCGTGACAAGAATCTCTACTATCATTTCCACCGGGATCATGGCCATGATACAGAGGACTACCATCAGTTGAAGAAGGAGATCAAGGACCTCATTCAACAGGGTTATTTAGGAAAGTTTGTGTAGAGGGGGAATCCTGGTGCCCGCACCACAGGCCCATCAGCACCTCGCCTATCCAGGCTAGCGTTGACAATGCCCAACTGAGAAGACAGTAGCCATGATTTCCTGGGGGGTAGGCGGTACTACCAAGAGGCCACATGGGGGGATGAGAGAGTTGATACTGTAATCCCCTTTTCTAAAGGGGACTTAGAGGAAGTAGAAAATTCTAATGATGACAGCATCGTCGTGTCTATGACGATCGCAAAACACCCTATAAAAAGAATCCTTGTTGAGAGTGAAAGTTTCTTAAACATTCTCGCTTACGATGCCTTTGTTCGGATGAGCTTATCCCTCAATTCTCTCTGGCCTGTGTTTACGCTCCTGATGGCCTTTACTGGAGATTCCATGAAGGTAGAGGAAGAAATCACTCTCGTAGTCACGGCTGGGACACTGCCATGCCAAAGCATTGTCTGCATGAGGTTCCTGGTTGTCTGGGTCCCTCTGGCTTACAATGCTATCCTTGAGAGACCCAGCTTGAACCTCTTGAATGCCATCATCTTCATCAAGAGGCTGCTTGTAAGGTTCCCCACCAGCAAAGGGGTCAGAGAGATGCGTGGGGAGAGAAACGCGATGCCACTCTACTACCATACGGCCTCCAACCCTAAGACTGTGGTTGCTCTACTAATGCCAGAGTTGCTGGACCCCAGAGAATCAAAAAGAAGGGGAGAGCCGGCTGAGCACCTGTTGACCTTCTCGCTGGGGAGGATCCAACGAGGATGGTCCAAGTCGGGATGCTTCTCCCCGTGGAGGCAAGAGACCAGCTTCTCACCTTCTTGGGGGCCAACTCGGAAATCTTCGCTTGATCGCCGTCAGACATGCCGGGCATACCACCGGAGGTAATCACTCACAAGCTCATATTAACCCACAGTGTCGGCCAGTCCGACAGAAGAAGAGAAGCTTTGCCTCCGAGCGGTAGAGGGCCATTGATGAAGAGGTCCACAAATTAGTTGCCACTGGCTACATCCGGGAGGCGCACTATTCGGACTGACTGGCTAATGTAGTGATGGTCCGCAAAGCCAATGGGAGCTGGAGGATGTGCATCAACTTCATCGACCTCAACAAGGCATGCCCCAAAGATAGCTTTTCGCTATCCATAATTGATCAGTTGGTGGATGCCACATCCGACCATGAGACCCTCAGCTTCATGGATGCCTTCTTGGGGTATAACCAAATTAAGATGGACCCAACGGACAAGGAGGCTACTTTCTTCGTGACCGAGAAGGGCGTCTATTGCTATAAGGTAATGCCCTTTGGACTAAAGAATGCAGGGGCTACATACCAAAGGCTGATGAATAAAGTCTTCGATGACCAATTTGGGCGCAACATAGAGGTATACGTGGATGACAAGCTGACCAAAAGTGTTGGCCCAGATGGCAACCCAAGAGGGGAGGGTGAATTAGGTTCTTTAAAAATTTTAACCTTTTAACAACTATGTGCTTGGAGATAGATGAAATGCAATGCGAATGTTAAGTACAACCAAGGAGATAGAGAAAGAGATAATCAAAGCACGGCAAACACAAAGGTTTTATAGTGGTTCGGTGTATCCAACACCTACGTCCACTCCCAAGATCCACTTGGGTCCACACTATAATCCTCTTGATTACAGTCGAGTTGTTTTACAAGATCACAACTCAAACTTGTTGTTTCCAGGGATCACAACGAACCCAGCCGGTTTTTCGGGCTCACCAGCACAAAACCCTAAACTCAAGCTAATCTAGCTTGACCCGAGGTATACTACCTCCACTAGTTCAATCCCCTTGATAGAACTAGCACAAACAAGAAAGAATAATTTTTCAATAATACAAAGCTCCTCAAATGAGCAAATATTCAAAATGAATAAGCAAGGTTAGAAAAGCCTGTTTTGAAGATTATTGGATTTGAGCTTTTCTTCTTTTCCTCTTCTCTCTGGAGATGTTGAATCAGGCCTCAGCTTTGATTCGTTGCAAATGTTGCAGATGAGAAGTTGAGAAAACAGAGCTTTTTCTTCTATTTTGGGAATCCTCCGATTTTTTCAATATGAGCGCCTTGGATTTCTCTTTGAGCTTTTTGGAGTGGAAGGATTTGAGTTTGGATACTTTTCTCTTTGATTTCAGGCTCAAGACTTCTCGGATTTTTGATTTGTATTCACTCCGATTTTTCCGTTTTTTTCAAACGAGCTTTCTCCCCCTTTTTATAGATTTCCTTTAATCCATTTTTGGTGAGAAAACTAGCCGTTGGAATGTACCTGGAAAGTTTTTCCAAACAAAATATATCCGTTAGAAGTTAGGTAAAAAGAAAATATTACCGTTAGAGCTGATCTGGCATTTTAAAATTTCGTTCCAGATAGGTTGGAGTCGGCTCCAACTTTTCAGGTGTCGGCTCCAAGTCGTTTATCCAAAAATAGAAAGTTCTGAGTTCGTCGAGGAGTCGGCTCGAAAAAGTTAGGTGTCGGCTCGCCATACTCAGGTGTCGGCTCCAAAAGACTGTAAGTGTCGGCTCCGAGGTAGTCAAAAATCAAACGTTCTGTCCCCGCATCGGAGTCGGCTCCAGACACTGTAAGTGTCGACTCCGAAACTCTGGGTGTCGGCTCCGAAACTCTGGGTGTCGGCTCCGGACCGTATCAAAAATCAGAAGAATATTTGACTGGCCATGGGGTCGGCTCTAGCATTCCTATGGTGTCGATCATCAAAATCAATAAGGCTCTGAAAACTATGCATAGGAAAAGTGATCCTCACAAGTAAGCTCCCCCTGAATAAGGTAGCTCCCCCTATGAAGTTCAAATTTAATTGTTCTCCTTTTGCTTTACATGTTTGATACTTAGAATTCAGTTATATCAATTGTCACTTAGGCTTATTTGCATATCCAAAATCACTTGATACCAATCAAATCACTTGATACCAATTAAATAAAATGCCAATCAAAGCATAACTAATTAATGCATATACGACATAACTTTCTCCCCCTTTTTTGTAATCAACAAAAAGGTTAGAAGAGTTAAGTCAAATTGATAGATCAAAAGATAATTTCATTTCATCAAAGGTCAAGTATTACAAAAAGAAACTGTACTTTCATTACATCAAAAACTAAACTTTCATTTCAAACATCAAACAACATATCTCATTAAAAAAAAACTTAGACTTCATTACATGAAAATTACAAATTGGTTCTAATGATTCTTGTTAAATGATCCAAAATCTTTCCCATTCCATCACTTTGAGTAGCTACAAATTCTTTCAACCTTCTATCAACAAAAGAGCAAGCAGTCATGATTTTATCTTGAAGCTCGGCATTGCACTTGGAGTAGGTCTCAGAATCTCCACAGATATCTTTAAGTTCTTCAAATATATTTTTCAGATCATTACTTAAGGAATCCGCAGATGAACTAAGAGTTGATTCTATTTTGCCAATGCGATCATCCAGGGAATAAAGGGTTTCTTTAAGATTCATAAACTTATTATCAAACTCAGTCTTCAATTCATCCTTCTGAGCAGCAAGCAATCCTTTGAGTTGCTCCAATTGAAGGTCTGAAAAACCAACTGATGAAGTGGATGACTGAACATGAACTTGAGCGGGTGCAGGGGCAGGAACAGGACTGCTAGGCTGCGGAGAGGGAACCCTCACAGATGGTCCAGCCTCAAAAGATGCAGAAGGTCTAGGTTCAGGGGCTCTCTCATCCAAGTTGCCTTTCCTTTCCCATTGCCCGTTGATCTTAACAAATCCCATCCGATGCAAGGTGGCCAAACTGTAGTAATCAGTATGCCTGAGATTCTTAGAAGGTTCATTGTCTAATATCACAACACCTTGGCTCCTGAAAACCATAGTTAGCACCATGCCGTAGGGTAAGGATGATCTTCTTTTCCCTCCAGCCTCAGCCATATAAAATATCATCATTGCAGCTAAATTTATGGGTTGACTGGTCAACACACTGTCCATCACAACAATGTCTCGCTCGGAGACATACTCAAATCGACCGGTTTTTGGAAATAATATTCTACTGCAAATATTGTGAAGTAATCTTAATTCCAAGGGCAGTTGGTTAGCCCTAATCTCCTCAAATTCTGTAACTTCTCTCCCTAACATCCTCGATAGAGCGGCTGACCTCTCACTGTGGATGTCGGCAACTAATCCAGTAATGGGAATGCTAAGGAGGTTTCCTAATTTCTGAAAAGTGAGATGGATCCTTTTACCTCTGACTGAGCTCACGATTCCACCGTCACCTCTCGACAGATTGAAATAGAATTCCTTGACAAGAGCTGGATATGTAGGAACATCTAGAGAACACACTTTATCCCAGCCTAGTTCCTTGATTTGATTCCCAATAGAGAAGCCCTCGGATTGAAAGAACTCGAAATCAACTTTCCTACCCATTGTTATCACTCTCCCTGCTAGGGTATCTACCTGAGGAGATGAAGGGTCTGGATTGTCCGAAGCAGTTGAAGAGGAATCACTCGGAGACGGCTCGCGCACGGGTCGTCTCGCCGATCGTTTTTCGGTTGCTACGGGCACTCCAAGCACTGATCCTCTCCTCTTAGGTGCCATTAGATCCTTAGGAAGGCTTGAATAGGGTGGAATTAGAGATGGGGAGGCTTTGAGAGAGTTTGGGAAGAGTTTGGTTAAGGAATTTGAAAAGAGATGAAATGACGAGGTGTCGACTCTGCCCTAATAAAGTCGATTTGGGACCCCCAGGTGTCGACTCCCGCAAAGTCGGGTGTCGACTCCAAATCGCTAACACAGTCAGCGCTCGAACTGGAGTCGGCTCCACTTATACGGGTGTCGGCTCCAAGGTCAGGGACCGAGAGCGACACAGACAAGGTGTCGACTCCTCAAACTGAGGTGTCGACTCCACTGACAGTTTCAGAGAAAAATAACTGAGATTCAAACAACTGAAACTTGTCACAATAGGTTCAATAAAATTTTGAAAAAATCTTTGGAATATGAGGAACAAATTGCTCAGATGACTAGATAATTTGTCCTTAAAATTATGAAAGAAATATCAAGAAATTAATAGAAATCTAGATAGTCATTCCTTAGAGTTTCAAAATCATTCCAAAGGGTCACAAATCCCTAATTCACCTCTAAGATAACAAAATCTTTCTTCACTCAAAGGTTTTGTAAATATATCAGCTAATTGTTCTTCAGTATTAACATAATCAAGACAAATTTCATTATTAGCTACATGTTCTCTTATAAAGTGATATCTAATTTCAATGTGTTTTGTTCTTGAATGTTGAATTGGATTTTTAGTTAAATTAATTGCACTTGTGTTATCACATCTAATTGGAGTTTTATCAAGTGTTATGCCATAATCTTCAAGTTGTCTCTTAATCCAAAGGATTTGAGCACAGCAACTTCCAGCTGCAACATATTCTGCTTCAGCAGTTGATAATGCAACCGAATTTTGCTTTTTGCTAAACCAAGAGATTAAGTTACATCCTAAAAATTGACATGCACCACTTGTGCTTTTTCTATCTAATTTACATCCAGCATAGTCGGAATCAGAATATGCAATCAAGTTTAATGTTGAGTCTCTAGAATACCATAAACCTACATTTTTAGTTCCACTTAAATATCTTAAGATTCTTTTTACAGCAATTAAGTGAGATTCTTTAGGTTCAGATTGAAATCTAGCGCATAGACAAACAGCAAACATGATATCTGGTCTACTAGCTGTTAAGTAAAGAAGAGATCCGATCATACCTCTGTAATATTTTTGATCTACTTTCTTACCATCTTCATCTTTGTCCAATTTGCATGAAGGGCTCATAGGTGTTCCAAGTGGTTTGATTGACTCCATTCCAAACTTCTTGAGAAGTTCTTTTGTGTATTTTGCTTGATTGATGAAAATTCCCTCTTTGCTTTGCTTGATTTGAAGTCCTAGGAAGAAATTGAGTTCTCCCATCATGCTCATCTCAAACTCACCCTGCATTAACTTAGCAAATTCTTGACATAACAGATTGTTAGTAGCACCGAATACAATATCATCAACATATATTTGTACTACTAATAAATCCTTGTCTTTTCTTTTCAAAAATAGTGTTTTATCAACATTTCCTCTTATAAAGTCATTTTCAATCAAAAATTTACTTAATCTTTCATACCAAGCTCTAGGTGCTTGTTTTAAACCATATAGTGCTTTGTGCAAGTTTAAAAACATGATTTGGAAATTCATGATCTTCAAAACCAGGAGGTTGTTCAACAAAAACTTCCTCATTTATAAATCCATTTAAAAATGCTTTTAACATCCATTTGAAATAAATTGATATGCATATGACATGCAAATGCGAGTAATAATCTAATTGCTTCTAGTCTAGCTACAGGTGCAAAAGTTTCATCAAAATCAATTCCTTCTTCTTGATTATATCCTTTTGCGACTAATCTAGCTTTGTTTCTAATTACTATGCCATTTTCATCTAATTTATTTCTAAATACCCATTTTGATCCTATAACAGAATGATCTTTAGGTCTATCTACAAGAGTCCAGACATTATTCCTAGTAAATTGATTTAATTCTTCTTGCATGGCTAACATCCAATTATTATCTTTTTCTGCCTCTTCAATAGTTTTAGGTTCAATTTGAGATACAAATGCAAGATGATTATTGATGTTTCTCATTGATGATCTAGTTCTTACTCCTTGAGATGGATCACCTATAATTAATTCTTTTGGATGACCATAGGCATATCTCCAATCTCTAGGAAGATCTATATCATTATGATTTGCATCAACAACATCAACACTAGGGGAATCATTATCTTTGGCTTCTTGTTCATGATCTGAAGATACATCAATATTTAACTTTTCAATGTCTCTTTCTAGAATGTTTGTATCTTCCTCATCATCAATTATTCTTGAACTAGATGCTAAAGATTCATCAAAAATTACATGAATAGATTCTTCTACAATTAAGTTTCTCTTGTTAAACACTCTATAGGCTTTACTAGATGTTGAATATCCTAAGAAAATGCCTTCATCAGATTTTGCATCAAATTTTCCTAGATTATCTTTACCATTATTATGAATGAAACATTTACAACCAAATGCATGAAAGTAGCTTATGTTTGGTTTTCTATTGTTCCATAGTTCATAAGGAGTTTTCTTAATGATTGGCCTAATCAAAGCTCTATTAAGAATGTAACATGCCGTGTTTATAGCTTCCGCCCAAAAGTATTTTGGTAGGTTGCTTTCACATAGCATGGTACGGGCCATGTCTTCTAAGGTTCTATTTTTTCTTTCAACTACTCCATTTTGTTGTGGTGTTCTAGGTGCTGAAAAATTATGATGGATGCCATTTTCTATGCAAAAGTTTTCAAATAGATGATTTTCAAATTCAGTGCCATGATCACTTCTAAGAGACACTATGGTGTTATTTTTCTCATTTGTGACCTTTTTGAAGAATTTCAAAAACAATGGAAAGGTCTCATCTTTATGAGCTAAAAATAATACCCAAGTATATCTAGAGTAATCATCTACAATCACAAGACCATATTTCTTTCCTCCTAGACTTGTGGTTCTAGTAGGTCCAAAAAGGTCCATGTGAAGTAGTTCAAGTGGCCTAGAAGTGGAAACAATATTTTTAGTTTTGAAAGAGTTTCTAGTTTGTTTTCCAAATTGACATGCATCGCAAATTTTGTTATTTTCAAAATCTAGTTGTGGAAGTCCTTTTACTAAATCCATTCTTATTAATTTTGAAATTAGGTGTGTGCTTGCATGACCTAATCTACGATGCCATAACCAACCAATCTCATTCATATTAGCATTATTAGCAACTAAGCAATGATTACTAGTAGACAAATTGTCTAAATCAATCAAGTATACATTGCCATTTCTATTTCCAATAAAAATAATGCTATTATCAATGGGATTAGAAACAGTGCAGATAGATGCTTCGAATGATACTTTAAAACCTTTATCACATAATTGGCTAATACTAATTAAATTATGTTTTAAACCATTGACATATAAAATATTTTCAATATATGTGGAGGGAGTTATTTGAATATTACCAAACCCCATGATTTGGCCTTTGCCATTGTCACCAAACGTAACAACTCCTCCTCTTTTGCTTTCAAGGGTGATGAATTGATCCTTGTCACCCGTCATGTGTCTTGAGCAGCCACTATCGAGATACCACTTTCGCTTTGATCTTTTGGCCGCAAGACACTCCTGCAAAAATAATTAAGTCTTATATTTAGGTACCCAAGCCTTCTTGGGTCCTTCATGGTTAGTAGCATAAAAGATTGTTCCTTTGGGAACCCATATTTTCTTTCCTTTACTATTTAAATTTTTGTTACTGTTTCTCACATTACATTCATAGGATTTATGGCCTTTCTTGTTACAATAATGACATGTAACACTATCTCTATTTTGTTCTTTTCTAAAGAAGTTTTTGATAAATTTTTGTTTTATGTTAGGTCTATATCCTAATCCAGCCTTATCAAATATGGCTCTTTGATTACCTAATAACAAATTAAGTTTTTCAGAACTATAAGTAAATTTATCAACAATATTCTTATATTTATCTACTTCCTTCTTTAATTTATCATTTTCATTGGAAATTGACTCTTTTTCTTTTGTCAAATTTTTATTTTCAGATTTCAGCATCTTAATCTCATTAGTAAGATTATCTTTTTCTTTAATGAGAATTGAATTATCATTTTTCAGAAATCTGTATTTCCTTTTTAAAACTTTAAAATCATCAACTAGTTCATTAAAAGCTTCAAACAATTCATCAAATGCAAAATCATCACAAGGATTTTCAGAACTTACCTCGTTGTCGTCGTTTGCCATAAAGCAAATGTTTGCAACTTCTTTTTGATCTTCCTCTGAAGAGGATTCATCGCTGTCGCTCCAGGTTGCAACATAGGCTTTCTTCTTCTTCTTGTAGGCTTTCTTTAGTAGAGGACAATCATATCTAAAGTGCCCCGGTTTCTTACACTCATAGCAAATTAAGGGGTCTTTCTCTTTGTCCTTGTCTTTGTCCTTTTCTCTTTCTCCTTCCATCTTAATTCCAGATTTTTTCTTGTGGAAGGGTCTCTTTCTTCTCATGAATTTTTTGAATTTTCTAGCTAGAAGAGCTGTCATCATCATCATCATTATCACTGCAGCTCTCCTCACTTTCTGCAGCCTTAAGAGCTATAGTCTTCTTCTTTTTAACATCTTCCTCTATGTGCTGCTTCATGGTTAACTCATGGGTCATTAGTGATCCAAGTAGCTCCTCCAAGGGTAAAGTGTTGAGGTCCTTGGCTTCTTGGATTGCTGTCACCTTTGCTTCCCAAGTCCTTGGAAGTGACCTAAGAATTTTGCGAACAAGTTCAGAATTAGTATAAATCTTACCTAGACTTTTCAAACCATTTACAATATCGGTGAATCTAGTATACATGCATGCTATAGTTTCAGTTTGTTCCATGCTGAATAATTCATACTTATGAACAAGAATATTTATCTTAGATTCTTTAACTTGATTTGTACCCTCATGGGTAACCTCTAATCTATCCCATATCTCTTTTGCGGAATTACATGTAGAGATACGATTAAATTCATTAGCATCTAATGAACAATATAAAACATTCATGGCTTTAGCATTAAGCTGAGCCATTTTCCTATCATTCTCATTCCAATCCCTTTCGGGCTTAGGAACAATAGAACCATCAACTACGTGTGTGGGTGTGCTAGGTCCATTAATTATAACACTCCATAATTCATAATCTGAAGCTTGAATGAATATTCTCATTCTTGCTTTCCAATATGAATAGTTGGAACCATTAAACAAGGGAGGTCTATTTGTAGAATGACCTTCAGCAAATGAAGATCCAACTTGAGCTGCCATTTGGATCTTTAGCTCTTGATCGTGTGATCAAATAAACAATGAGCACAAGCTCTGATACCAATTGTTGGCCCAGATGGCAACCCAAGGGGGGGGGGGGTGAATTGGGTTCTTTAAAAATTTTAACCTTTTAACAACTATGTGCTTGGAGATAGATGAAATGCAATGCGAATGTTAAGTACAACCAAGGAGATAGAGAAAGAGATAATCAAAGCACGGCAAACACAAAGGTTTTATAGTGGTTCGGTGTATCCAACACCTACGTCCACTCCCAAGATCCACTTGGGTCCACACTATAATCCTCTTGATTACAGTCGAGTTGTTTTACAAGATCACAACTAAAACTTGTTTCCCAGGGATCACAACGAACCCAGCCAGTTTTCCGGGCTCACCAGCACAAAACCCTAAACTCAAGCTAATCTAGCTTGACCCGAGGTATACTACCTCCACTAGTTCAATCCCCTTGATAGAACTAGTACAAACAAGAAAGAATAATATTTTTCAATAATACAAAGCTCCTCAAATGAGCGAATATTCAAAATGAATAAGCAAGGTTAGAAAAGCCTGTTTTGAAGATTATTGGATTTGAGCTTTTCTTCTTTTCCTCTTCTCTCTGGAGATGTTGAATCAGGCCTCAGCTTTGATTCGTTGCAAATGTTGCAGATGAGAAGTTGAGAAAATAGAGTCTTTTCTTCTATTTTGGAATCCTTCGATTTTTTCAATATGAGCGCCTTGGATTTCTCTTTGAGCTTTTTGGAGTAGAAGGATTTGAGTTTGGATACTTTTCTCTTTGATTTCAGGCTCAAGACTTCTCAGATTTTTTATTTGTATTCACTCCGATTTTTTGTTATTTTTTCAAACGAGCTTTCTCCCCCTTTTTATAGATTTCCTTTAATCCATTTTTGATGAGAAAACTAGCCGTTGGAATGTACCTGGAAAGTTTTTCCAAACAAAATATATCCGTTAGAAGTTAGGTAAAAAGAAAATATTACCGTTAGAGCTGATCTGGCATTTTAAAATTTCATTCCAGTTAGGTTGGAGTCGGCTCCAACTTTTCAGGTGTCGGCTCCAAGTCGTTTATCCAAAAATAGAAAGTTCTGAGTTCGTCGAGGAATCGGCTCGAAAAAGTTAGGTGTCGGCTCGCCATACTCAGGTGTCGGCTCCAAAAGACCGTAAGTGTCGGCTCCGAGGTAGTCAAAAATCAAACGTTCTGTCCCTGCATCGGAGTCGGCTCCAGACACTGTAAGTGTCGACTCTAAAACTCTGGGTATCGGCTCCGAAACTCTAGGTGTCGGCTCCGGACCGTATCAAAAAATAGAAGAATATTTGACTGGCCATGGGGTCGGCTCCAGCATTCCTAGGTGTTGACTCCAGGCTCTGAAACTTTGAAACTTATATTTTGCAATTGATTCAAAACATGTTTCTTAATGCCTTTAAATCAATCAAATATTTTTAAGCCCTGAAACACTTATCAAATCTATTAGTAATCAAATAAATATACTCAATTCCTTTATTAATCATCAAAATCAATAATTGGGTCAATAAAAAGTATCCAACGACCATGTTGTTGACTTGGTAGAGACTTTCGGCAACCTTCGCCGATACCAAATGAGGCTGAACACCCGCAAATATGCTTTCGGGGTCACGACGGGCAAGTTCCTAGGATTTTGGTGACCCAATGAGGGATTGAGGCGAACCCAGATAAAATTCATGCCATCCTCGACATGAGGCCTCCAGCCAACAAGAAGGAGGTTCAGCACCTGACCGGAAGGATAGCGGCTTTGAGCCGATTCTTGTCAAGGTCGGCCAAGCGGTGCCTTCCTTTCTTTAAGGCACTACGCAAGATAAATGGCTTTAACTAAATGGAGGAGTGCTAGAGATCTTTTGAAGGGCTGAAGGAGCTCCTGTCAACCCTGCCATTGCTGTCGAATCCGTTGGAGGGAGAAGATCTCTTCTTATATCTCGCCGCCTCCAAGGAGGCGATTAGTTCTGTCCTCATTCGCATGGACCCCGACGGGATGCAGAGTCCAGTCTACTACACCAGCAAACTACTTCATGATGCGGAGACCAGGTATTCCAAAATCAAGAAAATTATTTTCGTACTGATAGTCTCCGCTCAATGTCTCAGGCTTTACTTCCAAGCCTTCCGATCGTGGTGCTCATGGACCAGCCATTAAGGGTGATTTTATCCCGTCCTGACACCTTCAGTCAGTTGGCCAAGTGGACGGTCAAGCTGGGGAGTTTGACCTATCATTCCGATCGAGATCGGCCATAAAGTTCCAAGCCTTGGTAGACTTCCTGATCGAGTGTGCTTGGACCAAGGAGCAGCCAGAGGAGCCCTATGAGGCAACTCTGGGCGTTTCATTCGAAGAATCGCGAAAAGACTAGATACTCTACGTGGACGGTGCATCGAATTCCCAAGGAAGAGAGCGGGCCTCATCCTCGCAAGTCTGGAGGGGACGGTGGTGGAATATGCCCTCCGGTTCCTCTTTCCTGCTACCAATAACCAAGCCGAGTATGAAGCCTTTCTGGCTGGAATGAGACTCGCTAGAGAGCTCAAAGCGAAGTACCTTCGGGCCTTCACCGACTCCTAACTTGTCTCCGAACAGATCGCTGGAGAGTACGAGGTTTGGGATCCCATCATGTCCAGTTATTTGAGTAAGGTCCAATCACAAACTTTATTTTTTACTCACTTTAGTGTCAGCTACATCCCAGGAGCGAGAACGTCAGAGTCGATGTACTATCCCACCTGGCCACCTCGGTCGATGGGGCCCTGGGGAGGACGTATGTGGAATATTTGGAAGTCCCAAGCATTGATGTCGTGAAAGAGGCTCTACTAGTCAACCAAGAGTCCACTTAGATGCATGCGTATGTTTGGTACCTCACCGACGATAGTCTTCCTGCTGACCTTGCGGAGGCCAAGATACTCAAACGACGGGCCTCCAAGTTCCTAGTGCTCTATGGGTAGCTGTATCAGAGGTCTTTCTCTCACCCCCTCCTCAAGTGTTCTGGTCCTGTAGATGCTGACTACATCCTCCGCGAGATCCATGAAGGCATCTGCGGAAACCATCTAGGAAGCAGAGCGCTAGTGTACAAGGCCTTGTGCCAAGGGTACTACTGGCTTATCATGAAAGAGGGCACTGCTGAGTTGGTGCAGAAGTGCGATAGCTGTCAGTGACATGCCCACATCCAGTGGCAACCGACCTCCCAGCTAAGCCCTCTGTCAGCTCCTTGTCCTCTCACTCCCACATACCTGGTGCACCAATCTGTTGTCGTCAAATCACCTTCCTTGGGCTTCGAGCGGAAATGAGGATTCGAAGGACAGTGGCCACGGTTCTGAGGATCCTTGTACACCTTCTCCTTGGATAGGGATCCTGCTAGAAATTTTTCGAGGACCAGTTGCTCCAGTGGGGACTCTCCAATGCTCAAGTGAGTAACTTGAAAAACAGTGATGAGTCATGGACTAAAGGACTTAGCCAAAAAATTTGAAGTTCAGATCCCTCTTCTCGTTATGAGCAAAGATTCTTATACCTGTTCGGAAGTCCTTTTTACCTTCTTATTTGAAAGGTTATTGAATTCGAGATATCATCGTCACAGAAAATAAGAGGTAAGACTGACAAAAATGGATCATAATCATTCCTAAGCTTATCAGAGGTAGTCTAGATCCAAATTGCTAGCTCTTCGTATTTTTCCCGTAAATCCGAACCATGACCGACTAGCCGTAGAAGAAAACAAATTAAAACAAGTGGGAAAGGGTCCATGGAACGTATATGACCATATATCTATATCCACCTTTCGGTAGACATAGGCACGCGGCACGTGGTCTGGTCTGGTCCAGTCCTCCCTAGAATTATGCTCTTAATTTTGGGCCTTAGAAAGACTTTTAACAATTCCAACTTCCAAGCAACGAAGGCCAGACCCTGACTTTCACCCTGAGTTCACATCCGAACCCACCATAAATACCCTCCATCACAAGGATTTCCCCAACCAAACACAGCATTTAAGAATTTAGAGAGCCAGAGAGAGAGAGAGAGAGAGAGAGAGAGAGAGAGAGGGGTAAAACCATGGGGTCCTCGAACCTACAACTACTTTTTGCCATTGTCTCGTTTCTAGCTCGGATACATCCCACCGTCGGCCAAAACTCGGCCGAAGACTTCCAGAGCGGCCATAATTCAGCCCGGTTAGCCGTCGGCGTCGGCCCAGTGTCGTGGGACGACACCGTGGCGGCGTATGCCCGGAACTACGCAAGCCAGCGGATTGGTGACTGCCAGCTCGTCCACTCAGGCGGACCCTACGGCGAGAACATCTTCTGGGGCAGCGGCGCTGACTTCACCGCGGCGGACGCCGTGAACTCATGGGTGTCTGAGAAGCAGTACTACAACCACGACACCAACTCTTGCGCCGAAGGTCAGCAGTGCGGGCACTACACCCAGGTGGTGTGGCGAGACTCCACCAACATCGGTTGCGCCCGGGTGGCGTGCAACGACGGCGGCATCTTCATCACTTGCAACTATATTCCCCTTGGCAATGTCGAAGGGCAGAGTCCATATTAGGACTTAAAACGGATCGGGTAAACTACTAAACTTTGATCGTATTATATTATATTCAAATATTTATTTTATAATTTAATTAGATTTGAATATGAATTTAAATATTTAATTCAAAAATTAATTGAATACGGATGCAGAAACGAATTTATCTATTTTTTAAATACAAATATGAATATTCATTTCATATATAATTTTTTAAATTTATTTTATTAAATAATGGCTGCGAATTGGTCGAGCGCTTTATTTACGGTCATTTTTTGAGTAAAAAAGAAAAAGGCAAAAAGGCCCTCGTGCGGAAGGGGAAGAGTCTCCGTAAGGCCGTAACCCCGTTTCTTCTTTCTTCTTCAGTTCTTCGTCTTCCGACTTCCTGACTTCCTTCGTCTTCTTCAATTCTTCAATTTTTCGTCTTCCGATAAAAAGAGCCACTCTCTGACTCTCATTGGTCTTCTCTCCTTCTCTAAGATCCATTTTCTTCTTTTGTTGATTCCTGTAAGGAAACTTGGGGGCATTTAAAACCGGTGATGGTCGGAGAATTAACGGCAGGAAAGAGGCAGGGGTAGTAGGAGTTTGGCGAGGAAACCTCGCTTCTTTAAAGCCCTTCTGGGAGACTTCGCCAAGCGGCTGGCAAGTCTGCTCTTCTTCTCTCTCTATGTTTTTTTTCCTTCTATGCTCCGTCTGCTTTTTTTTTTTTTCCTTAGCACTATACCTTTTGGGTTGGAGCACGCTTTTTTCCATTTTGATCGATCCATTTTGGCTATAATCATGAAAAAGAAAATGTGGGTATGCTATTAAAGGGGATGTCTCGATGACCAGATGCTAATTTGTAGCACAAGAAGCGTTTCTTATTCTATGCTTTATTTTTTTAACAAAAAAAAAAAAAAACTCAGTTGAAGTAATTTGTTGGTAGCATCTAAAAAAGTAATTAGAATTGGGTGATGTTACAATATATATTTCTGGTATTGTAACGCAAACTGATCCATGGCTGTCCTTTTTTTTTTTTTTTTTGTAAAAAAAATAATGATAGCTATGATCGATACATGTTTCGATGTCAGCCTTTTCATCATGATTAAAAATAATAGAAGGCAACCGACTGGCAACTGGTGGTTTGCTAATTTTTTATACATCCTTCCTTCATCCATTAATCGTTAAGATTCACCCAAGTCAATAAAATACAACAAACTTTACCAGATTCAAACCCTGTTTCTTTTCATTTTGTTTCTTCTCTTCTTCTCTAAGTTGCTACTGCTATTGTCACCATCGTCCTTGTCGTGTTTATTTTTTCCATTCTTTTATCGATAAAATTATGTTATTTTTAAGTTGATTAAGATGGAGAGGCAATTCACTCATTTTGTTATCTCGAAAGAAGAAAGAGCAAGGCTTCATGGCAAGTAGGGACGCTTAAATTATTAGCCAGTCTTTTCGCTATAGTTTAGTGATCAACTTCCTTGCTCTCCAAGATAACAGAGGATCAATGAATAAGATAAATCCAAGGCCATCGATTCTGATGTCGGCATGCATATGAATTCTCTATTAATAATGTAGATAACGATGAATGTTGCCCTGATTGAGACATGTGTGGTATCTGTGCATCATGGATAAGAGAGGTTGACAAAACTGTGAAATGTCCAAAATAAGGGTGTATATCTTGTTATGTTCCTGTTGTCTTTTTTTATTTGATTGTAGTTCTTGTGTTATTAAAAGTGATATTTTAGTGAGCTAGTTTGTGCTTTTGAAGGATTTCTCATATGCTTTCTTCCTTGGCATGTCAAAATTTTAAACATCTTACATAGGTTTTGAACTTGTTTTGTGATGCTACTCAGCTCTAGTTTCTTATGGAAACCAACACAATTTTTTCTCTTTATTTTGTTTTTGGTTACTTTGTATTGGATTAACCGGTGAGAGCCATATAATCTCTCTCCTCTTTTTGATAGATAATTAGGAATTTATTAATCTTTTTGCTTCTTTGTGCCATCTTAATTTTATTTTTCTCATTTAATTTGTAGTGCCGCAGCATCAGAATGTACACATTGTTGGTATTATAGGACATCTCTGTTTCAAATTGACACCAAAATTCAATGCAGAATTAAGAATGCTAATTTTTTGTATAATAGTATCCAGGGATAGCATTTTTTGTATCAAACATTACTTTAATATCCGATATCTGTATCCATATATAACAAATATGGATATGCTTGATATCCAATTCATATCCATATCTATATATAACAAATATGGATTGCTTGATACCCAATTCGTATCCATATCGTATATAACAAATATGGATATGCTTGATATCCAATTCGTATCCGTATCCGTATATAACAAATATGGATATACTTGATATCCAATTCGTATCCATATTCGTATATAACAAATATAGATATGCTTGATATCCAATTCGTATCCATATTCGTATATAACAAATATAGATATGCTTGATATCCAATTCATATCTGTATCCGTTTAGAATAAATATGGATATAAATTTTAATATCCATTTAGTATTTATATCGTATTCGTATTGTTAAAAAATATATATATAAATATAATACTATCTGATCTGTATCGATCCGTTCTCGTCCTAGTTCATATTGAAGTGCATGTTAACTCGTTTATTAATAGTTTATTACATATGTATACTACAACAAAGTGGAGGCCTGGATTCCGCGTCTGGGCACAAACGATGTTTGAGATACCAAGTGGAGGATGTTTATCTTGCTGACGCTATTGAAAAAAGTTGATGGGTTTAAAATTTCTAAACCAAAAATATAGATTTCCAAACAATGAAATGGATTTTTTTTATGTTTTATTTTTTTAATTTGCATACTTAAAAGGTTTAATTAGACCCATACCCGTTCAAAATCTTTTAACAAATTACATGTTCAGCTTACAGTCAAATTTGAAAGAGTCATTTATAGCATCTCTTAATTCACAATATCAAATATAAGCCGGCTTCACTTTAATATTATTTATAATAAATTAAAACTGCATGCAAAAGAATTATTCAAAAAAACATATTATAATCGGATATTTTGATATCCAAGAACCGTGAAATACATAGCCTACATAGCTCATATGGGAGTAAATTGACACTAAATAAGTGAATTATTGTTTGAGACACAATTGGATGAAGAGCATTGAACCAAGTAATTACTATTTGAGAATCTCTTGCTAACTATAATTCAATGCTTGTTGATATGCTAATCAAATTTCTCATCACATCTTATTTGGGTTGAGAGATATTTAAGCCTTGACGGATTGGGGTTATTGTAGTTTGAACTTGACCTGGCCCATCCAAGCTAGACATTTTTAATTCCCATCAATTCTAGCAAAAATTTATTCATGAATCGGCACAAGGAGAGGTGTTTTAAGTGGAGTTGCCGGACCTGCTTCTCCTGGGCAATGAACAAAGACTTGGATCTACTTTCTCATGATACCAACTCTAAGGTTGTGTTAGATATGGGGGATAAGGGGGGACATCCCCCAAATATTCCCTCTTATCCCCAAAAACTATAACTAGAGGGGATAGTTCTGAAAAAGTTTAACCAGAGGGGATAACCCATGTTTAAAGTTATCCCCTGAACTTATTCCTAGGAAACCTAGGAATAACTAAAGTTATCCCTTGATGGTAAATATGTTATTTAAAAAAGGTGATTATCCCTTGAGCTATTCCTTAGATAAATGTTATCCTGTACACTTATCCAGGGATAGCCTTTTATGAATCAAACACAATCTAAATATCTCTTTTGTCCTTAATTACTCTATTTTTATTTGCCTAATATATATACATTGATAATTGCTAATTAAGCTAGTCGATTGGATTTGCTTTCCAAATTTCAAGCTCCGGCTAAGGATGTTTCGACCTATCTGAAAAACCTAGTCCAAATTTGAACTTATCAAATCACCTATCATCTCTCTTAGTCTAACCAGCCATCATGGGCGATTGGGGTAGTGGATGCCACTATTGAGGGATGAATGTGCAAATCTATTTGGCATGCTGCTGCATTAGTATGGTGCGGACACCAAAGTTTGAAAAAGGCTTCGATCTAATTTAGTATGGCTTTAATTCTTTCATGTGTCTATAAATAGAGTAATAATTTTACTTATTTAAATTTGAGTCATGTAATTAAAGTTAGTTTATTTTAATTTGGTTTCTTGAGTCCAAATAGGGTCAAATTGGTTTGTATTTAGTGAGTTTAGTAGTTGGGTCCAAGAGAAGTATGGAATTGGGTTCAAGGTAAGCAAGTGAGCTTGAAGATTGAATGCTTTCAACCACTCTAACAAATCAATCCAAGGTGGATACCACTTCAGCAAGCATTATTGGGTGCCATGTCAACCTCTTGGTATACACCTCATCAAGCCACATTACCACATGCCATGTCACCAAGGAGAATTCAAATTCAAAGGAGCTACCCACTTTTCTTTCCTCTTTTTAAGCTTAGTTATAAGTTGTTTCAACCTTCCACCCTTATAGCTAGCTTAGGTTGCAACTTCCCATGAAAAGCTCCATGTAATTTGAATTTTCAAAGTCCTTGGAGGCTTATAGATACTACTCCAAGCTCTCTTGTAAAGACAATTGATGATGAATGAAAGTTGAGTTTATTTTCTTCCATTTGTGTTGGCAAATGTCCTCCGAGAGGGAGTGGGTGAGAGGCCCTTAGCTACTTTAAGAAAGTCATCTCTACGCCAAGATCCATTAGCCATTCTCCATTCCATTCTACCATTCCATCCCATCTTCCAAGGTGCAAAAAGACACTCCACAAAGAAGGCCGACCAAGCTACCTCAAATCCGCCAAGCTTTATCTTAACTTCAACCTGTCATTCCTCTTCCTTCATTTCATACTCTACCAAATTTTTATGTTCTTAACTCTAATTTGATTTGTGTAGGATCCCCGAAAATTTTAGGTTTCAAAGAAAAAGGTCTTTCGTGATGCAAAACAGATACAAAAAGTCTTGCAACTTGAGGAATCTCCTTGTCATCCAAGAACTTCATCCTTAAGTGTAAACCTTCTAATCTCTGATATATTAATGGCCAGATATCCCTCTTTCAATATTTTCTGATCTGAAATATTAGAATAACTAAGCCCTAACCACAAAGATTCTTTCTCGTTACTATTTTTAAAGATTCCCTCCAAGTCTAGTTTAACATGCAAATCCCTTCATGAAAATTTCTGCTCTTTTACATGAAATGTGGCCTAGCTTCACTTCATTTTTCATTTATTATTATCTCTTCATAGATTGCATCATTCTACCCCTTCCCCCCCCCCCCCCCCCCATCAAATTGGCATCAGAGCATGGTAGGTTAGGGCATATTTTTTCATTTTCTGTTATTTTCTATAATTTCTGCATATAGAACATAGGGCTGAAATTTCATTCATTTAAGGATGGATTCATGGAGTTCTTTCCTACTTTTGTGAATCTTAGCTCATATTAGATTCCAAAATCAAGTTATGCCAATTCAAGCCAGATCTGGAAACTTTTTCAATAGGTTTCAGATCTGAGGTTTCTTTTAACATTTGCATGAAAGTTTTCTTTCTAGTACATTAGATACCTAAATTTTAACCACATTTTCAAATTTGAAGTTTCTCTCTAAGAAAACTTAGAATTTAAAATTTAAAATTTAAAATTTAAATTCTGAAATTTGAAATGTGAAATTCAAATTTAAAATTTAAATTTTGAATTCTTGTTTAGTTAGTTATAACTTGTTTGAAGTTACATTCTTAATTAGTATGGTGACATTGCTTTGTTGCATACCATTATTTGCATAAGCTATCTTAAGAGCACTCCCATCACAAATAAGGGCAGAATTTCATCACCTGTCCTTAGCCCAAAACCACAATCCTACATAATGATCCTAGCCTTTAATAATAATAATAATAAAAGGATTAGATCCAAATTATTCTAGTGAGCTAGGGACACCCACTGGTTGGGTTCAGGCTAGTGTCGAGTCACTGTGTTAATTGCTCTGTGTGTGCTCCGTGCCTAGTATCTAGAACGGTGGTTCAAGGGCTTGTGTGCTGGTCCGCCTCTTGGCCAATCTAAAATTGGTGTCTAAGCTGACAATCAGGGACATACACTCCCTTACACCTGCTTGGCTAGGTGCTAAGTTACTATAGATTAATTTGCTACTTTGATTAGGCATCTAGTTTGGGCTCTAGGTTTTAGGAGCCCTTAGTCGTTATGGTCGGCTTGTGTGCCTAATTGCATTGCATGAAAACTAGATCATGGACCCTATACCAGCACAATCCAGGTCAAACCAGTGTAGCCATGGACCCAAATCTACAAGTTTTAATGAGGACTATGACTAAGCAGTATAATCAATTGAACACTAGATTTGACCAGATGCAAGAAAGGATTGATTCCTTAGAAGAATCTCATATGACTCCTGCTGAGCCTCAATCACCCAGAATGACACCTCTGAATCCTAGAGTCCAATATCCTAAGCCTATTGTTGAACCCTACCAAAGAAGACTTCATCATGACTATATTGATCAAGATGAAAGAGCCCTTGGGAGTATCCGACTTGATGCACCCACTTTTAATGGGGACTAGACCCTAAGGTGTACATAGATTGGAAGGGAGATATGGACCAATATTTTAAATGGTATGAAATGTAGAGGACAAAAGTTTAAATTTGCCAAGCTTAGGCTAATCCGACAAGCTAGGTTATACTGGAGAAATGTTGAGCGACTGTGTAGGCAAAGAGGAGACATGCCAATAGGTACTGGAGAGCCATGAAAATCAAGCTTAGGGAGAAGTACCTACCTATTTCCTATAAGCAAAGGTTACTGGACCAATGGCAACGGCTAAGTCAAGGGAATAGGCCTATGTCGAAATACATCGCTAAGTTTGATGAATATGTTATGCGATGTAGTATTGTTGAATCAAAAGATGTAACCCTATCCAGATTTAGAGCCGGTTTAAGGGAAAAGATTTAGAGAGAACAGTTCCTTAGAGAAGTCCATGACTTAGAACAAGCATACCAGGTAGTTAGGGACTTCGAAAGATTTCAAAAAGTACTATTTGTCCATCGGTTCGAACCCAATAAGATGAGTGCCCCAAGCCAAAGGCCTAATCCAAGCCAAACTCACTTTAGCCGACTCATACCCAATACTCCTTTAGTCCGAAAGATTGATAAAGGAAAGAGTCCAAAAATCCAAAGGAGTAATACTCAAAACATACACAGTTTCAAATGTCATAAGGTAGGTCATTATGCGAGTCAATGTCCTACTAGAGCCTTGCATATAGGAGAAGTAGAGGAGGAAGTTAATGAATCAATTGCAAATTTGGATGAAGAGATTTATGAAGCAGAAGTGAATCTAGCTGATGAGTATGATGGAGATGAAGAAGTTTTAGACTCGTCTGAGTTTTTAGGAGTTGTTAGATGTATCTTGACCCAGATCAAAGAGCAGGAAGACTGGCGTAGGACTAACATCCTACAAACTTTTCTCAAAATACAGGAGAAACGTGCAAAATCATTATAGATAGTGGGAGTTGTGTCAATGAAATTTCAACTAATACTGTTAAGAGTTTAGGATTACCAACTGCTTCCCATCCCAACCTTTATAAGGTTTCCTGGATAGATTCCACTTCAATACCAATCAAGTTTAGATGTCAAGTTCAGATGCAATTCCAGTCATACCTAGAGAAAGTTTGGTGTGACATACTTCCAATGGGGGTTAGTAGCATTATTCTTGGCAGACCTTGGGTTATACGATCTAATTCTTGTTCCTTTAATTTTAATGGAAAGAATATAGTTATAAACCCTTTTTTCATCCAAAGACAATATTAAGAGAGGGTCTAGTAACTTGAAGGAAAAGAAACAGGGGTTGCATTTGATGAATAATAAAGACTTAGAAAAGAAAATTAATGAAGGTTCACCAATTTGGAAACCTATCGACCTCATTCCATTACCCACTCATGAACGAATGTCTGAGTCCGCCGAGTCATATGCACGCATATTAAGGAATTGCATAAGGAGATTAGTGAAAAAATTCAAATGAGCAATGAAGCCTATAAGCATATGGCTAATTCACATAAACGAATTAAAGAATTTAATATAGGGACTTTGTCATGGTTAAACTTAGACCTAAAAGGTTCTCACCGGAACTATGAAGAAACTGCATGCCCGAGGAGCTGGACCTTTCAAAGTATTAAAGAGAGTTGGACCTAATGCATATGTGTTAGAGTTACCAGCAGATTATAGCATTAGTTCAACATTTAATATTTCTGATCTGAAAGAATACAAAGAGCCGGCATTAATTCCTAGTGAGCTTTTTGGACCTTACCCAACCTTTGAGAGTGAAACCCTACCAGAGTGTCCACCAGCAATTCAGCCAGAGCGGAGAGATAGGATTGAACGTATCTTGGATGACCAGGCAATTACCACCAGAAATAAGGGCTATCAACGTTATCTGATTCAATGGCAAGGAAGGCCAAAATCCGAAGATTTCTGGATCACCCGAGAGGATCTGCAGCAAATCAATCTAGCATGCTAGAAAGGTATCAAAGTCAGACCACCCTTACTCGATAGGGTCGAGTTTATCCCATTGCAGAAGAATTGGTGCGGACACCAAAGTTCGAAAGAGGCTTTGATCTAATTCAACCAACCCTTACTCGATAAGGTTGAGTTCATTCCATCCTATGAGAATTGATGCGGACACCAAAGTTCGAAAGAGGCTTCGATTTAATTCAGTATGGCTTTAATTCTTTCATGTGTCCTATAAATAGAGTAATAATTTTACTTCTTTGAATTTGAGTCATGTAATTAAAGTTGGTTTATTTTAATTTGGGTTCTTGAGTCCAAGTAGGGTCAAATTGGTTTGTATTTAATGAGTTTAGTAGTTGGGTCAAGAGAGGTATGGAATTGGGTTCAAGGTAAGCAAGTGAGCTTGAAGATTGGATGCTTTCAACCACTCCAACAAATCAATCCAAGGTGGACTCCACTTCAGCAAGCATTGTTGGGTGCCATGTCAACCTCTTGGTGTACACCTCATCAAGCCATATCACCACATGCCACATCACCAAGGAGAATTCAAATTCAAAGGAGCTACCCACTTTTCTCTCTCTTTTTAAGCTTAGTTATAAGTTGTTTCAACCTCCCACCCTTATAGCTAGCTTAGGTTGCAACTTCCCATGAAAAGCTCCACGTAATTTGAATTTTCAAAAGTTCCTTGGAGGTTTATAAATACTACTTCAAGCTCTCTTGTAAAGACAATTGATGATGAATGAAAGTTGAGTTTATTTTCTTTTATTTGTATTGGCAAATGTCCTCCGAGAGGGAGTGGGTGAGAGGCCCTTAGCTACTGTTTATTTTCTTCCATTTATGTTGAAAAATATCTTTCGAGAGGGAGTGGATGAGAGGCCCTTAGCTACTTTAAGAAAGTCATCTCTACGCTAAGATCCATTAGTCATTCTCCATTCCATTCTACCATTCCATCCCATCTTCCAAACTGTAAGAAGACTCCATAAAGAAGGCTGACCAAGCTACCTCAAATCCGCCAAGCTTCATCTTAACTTCAACCTGCCCTTCCTCTTCCTTCATTTCATACTCCACCAAATTTTTATGTTCTTAACTCTAATTTGATTTGTGTAGGATCCCCGAAATTCCAGGTTCAAAGAAGGTCTTCCATGACGCGAAACAGATACAGAAAGTCCTGCAACTAGAGGAATCTCCTTGTCATCCAAGAACTTCATCCTTGAGTGTAAACATTCTAATCTCTGATATATTAATGGCCGGATACCCCTCTTTCAATATTTTTTGATCTGAAATATTAGAATACTAAGCCCTAGCCTGTGTGGTTTCTTAACCACAAAGATCCTTTCTCTTTACTATTTTTAAAGATTCCCCTCCAAGTCTAGTTTAACATGCAAATCCCTTCATAAAAATTTATGCTCTTTTACATGAAAATGTAGCCTAGCTTCACTTTATTTTTCATTTAGTTATTACTATCTTTTCATAGATTGCATCATTCCAATCCATCCCCCATCATAGTATTACCTTCGAACTTTTCAATGCTTCTAAAAGGATATTTTTATTGCTTTCATTTGCAGTAGGCAAAAAAGGTGGCAAAGTATTTAAGGAAACTAGAGATGTAAAGGATTTTAGTTAGCATTTATCCAGGGAATAGCTGAGGAAATAAGTACCTTTTTTAGATAATAACTTTGCCATCAAAAGATAGCTCTAGTTATTTCTTGGTTCCCTAGGGAATAAGTTTAGGAAATAACCCATGGTTAAACATGGGTATCCCCTCTGGTTAACATTTTTTAGAGTTATCCGCTGTAGTTCAGGGGATATCCTTCCTTCTCTCCTATTTCAAACAAAGCTTTAATTGAATTAAAGCTCAAAAATCAAATTTTCATATAATTAGAATTCATATTAAAATTGGCCTGGTTTGAGAAACTAGAATTTATTTTATGGGACTCATTTATAAAGAGACTAAATTTTTTTTCTTGATGTTAACTTCTCTCTATTATATTAATCTATTATTGACTCTCGGCACAATAGAGATCAACTTGTGTAGAAAAGATACGATATTGATATATATATATATATTTAAAATGATCATAAAGCATCAACCTGTTAAAAGCTTTAAAATGATATAGCGATATTGGAACTTTATATATATCCAATTTATTTATTTTATTCCTAACAATACAAATCAGTTGAATTCTAGCATTTTAAGATTTATTCCAGACATCTAAATTTTACTTCAAATTCATTTCATTCAATTCTATTAATAAAATTCACTTGAATTCTATTATAGGATTGAAGCCAAGCCAAACAGAGAGTGAATGGAACATGATTAATTCACTGCCTTGCTGTTGATCGATCATACACTTGAAGCTAGAAGTGAAACATTATCTTCAGAAAAACATGTTGGAAGATGAATCAAGTCGCCATTTATCGGATGCTGAGTATGCGTCTTTCTTACGCTTATGTCCTCCTTGACAGGCCTTGTTCGTTAATCTGCATTTCACTGTAATTTTTTGTTTCGGGACAATTTAGATACATGCTTAGATTGTAATGTCTGATAATAAGAAACACTCGAAGCCGAGTTTGCAGAAGGAAACACGGACTAGGAGTTGGATCGCTGACTAATTGATAACTATTGGCGAAATATACATTGCCTTATAAAGTAGAACAAGCGTCACACTATAGATTATATTACAAACACCTCAGAAACAGGGGAAAGAAAAGAGGAGACTTGAACATTCTACCACTTATCTACCTGAAAAAGTAGTCTGTACACTGTCTCTACCTCCAGAGAGAGTAGAGGACGGACCCGCTGTAGAAGGATATGACATGATATAATTGTCGAATCCTTCATTCTGAAGCAATGAGAGAACGCTGAAGCTCATGTAAGCCGGGGAGAGTTCAGGAAGTGGCGCATCACCATCCAAGTACTGCATCACTTGGCGCATGGTTGGCCTAGCTCCTGGCAGTGGATGTGAACAAAGTAATCCAAGCTTCAGCACCAGCTCCATCTCCCCCCTCACATACTCTTCTCCTAGTCTTGGATCCCTCATCTCAAGAATTGAACCCCTCTTCCAATATTCCAGCACCCGATCCACCAAAACAACATGCTCCTCCTCTGCATTCACCTCTATGGGCCTCCTCCCACAAGCTACCTCCAGAATGAAGGCTCCAAAGGCAAACACATCAGTGATTGTGGTGGCTTTTCCAGTCCGTGCAAGCTCTGGAGCAAGATAGCCCATGGTTCCAACAACATGAGTGGTCTGGGGATCAGTTCCATGATCGTATAGCCTGGCAAGGCCAAAGTCACCTAATCTCCCGTTCAGTTCACCATCCAGCAAAACATTGCTTGCCTTGATGTCTCGGTGGATGACAACTTTCTCCCAGTCCTCATGCAGATATAAGAGACCAGATGCCACTCCTTTGATGACTCGAAACCTCTGATTCCAATCAAGAGTAGGCTTTCCTTGGTCGTAGAGGAACTTGTCAAGGCTGCCATTCGGCATGAAATCATAGACTAAGAGGAGCTCGCCTTTACGCCGGCAATAACCCAATAATTGGACGAGGTTCCGGTGGCGGAGGTTGCCAATGCTCACAATCTCAGCTACAAACTCCTTCATCCCCTGTCTTGATTCATGGGAGACTCTTTTGACTGCGACCTCCAACTTAGAAGTGGGCAGCAACCCTTTATAGACCCTCCCGAAACCTCCAATCCCAAGTAGCTCCTTGTCCTTGAATCCCTTGGTAGCTGTGAACAAATCCTTGAATGAGAACCGATGAGGCCCGTAGTCACGCTCCCAATCTTCAAGTAGCTCTGCATACCTTATTCTCCTCCTCACAAGAAATATCACGATTCCAACAACCATCAGCACGAAGGCAGCTGAAGCCAAAGGCAATGAAATGTCCAGAGCCTTGGATCTGCCCTTCGGTGTTGTGCGAGGGAGGCGAGGTAGCTTCGAGTAATCAAGTGCTTGAGCTATTCCATTCATCTTAAAGCTCCATCCAAGGACATAGTGAGATGTTAGAACAGAGCCTGTTGATGAAGAGAATCCGACGAACATGGGATCTACCAGCACGCTTGAAAGATCGATGGTGGAAGATAAGAGAGGCCGGCGGGGTTTGGACGTCCTAATGGGAGCCATGGTAACATTAAGTTGCATCTCCTTGCCATCGTAGTCTACCCATACTTGCATGGGTTGGCCACTGATGATAGTTAAGTTCTTGAATGAACCAGTATCATCAGCATAATATCCAGCAGTATGAGAACTGTTAGATATTAAGCTATTGATATCAATTCCAACATGGTTGTCATCGATATCTTTGAACTCAGTGCTACGAATCGTATCTAGCTCAACTGCAAAGACATGATTGGTCGAATTGCCGTTATTGTTTGAATTGAAGAGGCCTAAATACTGGCTTGGCAAGGCTTTGGAGAGGTCTGTGGTGGGAGAGACTAAGAAGACAATTCCATGGCCGCCAAACCCGGCATACTCATCCGAGATTATTGCGAAGACAAAAGTAGTGGAGAAGGAGAAGATGTTACCATCGCTAGGATTTCGGAAGTGAAGGGGGGACGGATGGAAGGCGTGGCCCGTCATCTGCCTGGTCTTGTTGGTGAGCATCAGGAGGCCGTTGGAGGTGATCGACGTGATGCCGTCGAGCGTGAGGTTGGCGCCAGTGAATCCATTGAAGGTGAAGTTATCATCACTAGCGGAGACTGCGAGTTTGAGGAAGAGAAGGAAGGGAAGGCAGACAGAAGTCTTGCGGGACATAACTGTTTCTTTAGTCCTTCAAGATTGAAACAACCCCAAAATTAAGGTAAAGAAGATATAGCTTGAGAGCTTGGTGCAAGTCATGGATGGATCCCTCTCCTTCCAAAGGCTTTTTTGCTTAGGTCAGTGGGAAAGCATGTCAATGGTGTTGATGAGATCAAACGGCAGCAATTCAATGGCATGGTGGGATATATATAGAACCTTCCAATCAAATGCAACTTGCCGAATCTTTGACGAGTGAAGGCAGGAATTTGATAACTTGAAACAGCCCGATATTAATTATATATTATTCCTCTTTCTGTTTAACTAGCCATTTAGGACTGGTGAAAAGCATCTGTATGAAAAGCTGAGAAGGGGAAGGATGGCTCTCTTTCTAGAAATACAGGCAGTCCCACCACCAGCGTTTGAACCAAGTGTAGAAAGGTTTGAAATCTGGGGCTTCCCTAAAGTTAATGCCTTCTGGAGAACGTGAGTTTGGTGAGAGAGGAGAAAAAATGCAGTCCAGTTTTGACTCATTGGAGAAGAAGCTTCTTGTTTTAATCTACTTCTCTGGCAATCGATTAATCCGAAAGATAAATAGATAGCCTGGTGAGATCAGAGCCTCATAAAGCAAGGTCTTTTTAAGGTTATGGTCAAGGTTGGATCGAATTGGGTTGGAAATCTCACTCACTCGTTTTGTGAAAAGTTGCAACGAAATCTAATGTTAGCTGGCAACCAAAATCATCATATTAGATTTTTTTTTTTTTTGTTACAAATGGGCGATCACACTAGTCTAGTGTGAGTCAAGCCCGATATATCAGAGTATAAGATCTGAAGTAAACCCATAGGACATAAATCACCCATTTCTAGGACCAAGGACCAGAATGATGAGCCATCCGGGCAGCGACCCAATCAGCCGCTGAGTTAGTTTCCCGGTAGATATGTCGGACCTGAACTTCAGAAGCCTGATGGAGCAAGAAGCTGATGTCACATAACAAAGGGTTAGTAGGCTTAGGATCGCCCATTTCCTGCCGGAGCCAGTGCACCACTGTAATTGAATCCCCCTCAATAATAAAACAGCGAGTACCCAGAATGCGGATAGCATAAGATATACCAGCCCATGCCGTATATAACTCAGCGAGCGGAACTGATAGATCAAGAGAGCCAAAACCACCAGCCGCAATCATCGACCCACTCGAGTCACGGATCACAAAAGTCGACCCAGCCAGACGACTTTGAACACTGCCATCAAAATTGATTTTGACAAATCTTAGTGGAGAAAGTTCTCAGTAGACAAAGACCATACGATGGTGTACTGTCGAGGCAACAGGGGAATCCCATATTCAGATTAGATTTTTGTGAGAGACTCTGTGCGCATGTTTGCTTGAATTTCTTATTACAACCCTTATTTATTTATATAGCTTCTGTCTGTTGCCTAAGTATCAAAATATGAAAGCTGTGCAAAATTAAAAGAAAGAAAAGTTATCCAAACCCAATGTATTTTGAAGAGAACAATAATCTTTGTACCCAAAAAAAAAATAAAGAGGAGAGCAATAATCTCCATGCAGCTAAAGGTTTTTTATTAATAAAATTATAACGCTTCAAGCTCATTTACTAATCCAATTAATTTATTATCGGATTAACATCATGTAATTCAAAAACTCGAGTACAAATTACTAAATAGTAAGTAAATTTAAATTATAAGTATAATATTTTTTTATTTAATATAAGATTAAATTTGATATACTATAAAAAATTCAGTTAGCTTACAAACCGAAGAAGGAAAACCAAGTTTCAAACAAAAGAACCTACGTTTTTGGATTCTCACTTTAACATTCTGCAATCAATAATCTCCACCAGCAAAGCATTCCTTGAACCCTTCTAATAATGTCTATGGTTCCCAGAAATGATTTCACCTTTCTTTTATTCTCTGGTCACATCTGCCAACAGATGGTAGGACCACAAAAACCATTCCTTTGGCCAATCCCAAACCCAATGTGGACATGAAATTTAGTCTCACCAGTGATAGAGCCCTCCTTTGAAAACAAATGTGAAAACAGTTCAAGTTTTGGATCCTAATGGTGGCGCCATGCTTCTCAAAATCTGGATCCATGGTGAAACTAGACTTTGAACCCATTGGATTGAGCTAAAACAAACTAACAAGGAATATATCATCTTAGAGCAGAGGAAGCCAAAAGCTTAAATATCATTGATTCAACATCTTTTAAGAGAATCCGGCTCTCACTCACCTCTTCTTGCTTTGAAAAATGAGTTTGTTATATCAAGTGATTTGAAACCGCATCTCGTCTCATCAAAGTTGTCTCCTACCCAACTGTTCTCACATGGTACAAAAATGGTGACCACGTGCCTCCCTACTACTTGGATCTACTTTCAAACAGCTGTCAAGTCACAATCCAAGACAAAAACGGGAGCGCACGCGCCAACCCTTGCTGTGCTTCTCCGGACGACCGAAGGGCCGCTACGGACCGCGAAACGCCGTGGCACGGACACGGCGGATCCAGCGCCACCATAGTTATCAAAATTGGAACGGATCGATCGGTTTAACCGATTGAATAGAATCCGAAAGCTAAATCAATTCAATTCTAGTAAAAAATTAGATATGCAAGTTATCCGAATTAACTTGGTTAATACATCCGTGAATAGGTAACCCAAACAAGTTATGGGTTTATCAATAATCAATGCCGATGAGCTGTTTTGCCTTCGTTCCTTCGACTTCTGCAGTTCTATGAGCTATCGAACGTCGACGCCCTCAAAGCTCAAACTTGAAGGCTCGATCGGGACAAGCCTGGAATCCAGACTCCAGAGTCTTGGCCTCGACGACGCCCTGCCTCCATATCTTCGCTGACACCGACTGCGAGGAAGAGTCCGGCCTCCGTCCCTCGGCTCGGCAATGAAACTCTAGTGAAAGAGTCCGTCTAATGACTCTCGTTGGCTTTTTTACGATCTCGTTGGCTTTCGAGAATGATAAACTCCAGGTAAGAACAGACAGTCATTACCTGGAGTTTATCATTCTTCTGTTCTATCTCATTTTTTTCCTTTTTGTTTGGAAAAAGGTAATCTTTTTATCATGCTCTGATGCGATTTCTTACTGAATTCTCCAAATTTTATCTATTTTAGTGTTTTTCATTGCTATATGATCCTTTTCCTTCTTAGTTTGGCCTCCGTTTTCGCGTGATTCTTATTTCTTAGAACCCTACCGTTTCGACTTTCAAGCCTTTTCCCCTGTTCTTAGAGTTTATTCGACTTCCTAGCCTTATCCCTTTTCTTAAGTTTATCCGACTTCCTAGAATAATTAAACCGATAGTTCAATCGGTGACCCGATTGATTGAACCAATGATCCGATAACCCAAGTCCTTGGCCGGGTCGATGTCTGAGTCTAACAAATGCGAATACAATGCGACTTCCCTGCCCGCGAAGATTTCTCCTCCTTATCTACTCACCATTTTTCGGTTGACTACTCTTTGCCTCGTCATCAATTATGTTTGTGGACCAAGCTTTGGGCTTATCTTCCTTTTTTTTTTTTTTTGGTACACACAGGCCTTCAAACTAGTCTTGTGCGAGTTAGCCCAGATACATCGGAATACAAAATTTGAAACAAAACAGGAGGACAAGGGTCTTCCAGACTCCATAGCCAGTGGCCCGTATGCTAAGCAACAGAAGCCGCTACCCAGTCAGCGCCAAGTTAGCTTCTCGAAAAATATGAGATATCTAAGCTGCAACCATTTCCTGAAGAATAGACCAGTGTCCCAAAGAATCGGATTAATGGGAGCAGCGGAACATTCTCCTTCCATAACCACTAATGACCGTCAAGGAATCGCCTTCAATGACTACTTTATGGGCTTTAGAAACTTAGAAGCATAGGTAATACCAGCCCAGGCCCCATAAAGCTCAGTCATAGGGACAGAGGAGTCGAGGATGCTAAATCCACCGCTGCCAGTATATCGCCTGAGGCCCACGGATGATAAAGGCCGATCCAGCATATTTGCCACGAACCGTCAAAATTGATTTTGAAACTCTAGAGAAGGCCTCCCAAGAAAAAAAAACCATATTTCGGTTCCTGCAGCAGGGAAACCCAAAGGCCAAAGGAGTCTCCTATTGAATCAAGAGGAAATGGCATATCAAATAGTATTGGCTATTAAAATAAAAAAATACTATTCAATCGTGTTATATTGTCCTCGTTTTTCACCTATTTAAATTTTAAAATAAAATTATTTGTAATTAGATGAATTATAAAACATATAAGTGTTCAAGTAGTGCTGTCTCAATAATTTTAATGAAAACTTCTGAGGGAAGTGCTTCGTGCCAACGTTAACTCACTTTCATAATAAATTATTAAAAAGGATTGG
This sequence comes from Calamus simplicifolius, assembly GCA_900491605.1. Taxonomy (NCBI): domain Eukaryota; kingdom Viridiplantae; phylum Streptophyta; class Magnoliopsida; order Arecales; family Arecaceae; genus Calamus; species Calamus simplicifolius. Next base: position 271,327 of record UESW01001676.1, on the reverse strand, counting down.
TGAGTGTATTGACTGCGCTTAGTATGAGATTAAAAAAAAAATAATTAAAATAATATTTTTAATAAATTTTTAAAATTGTAATTTTAATTAATTATATTTAATTATAAAAAATAAAAAAATTAATATTTTATTAGTTTTTATAATTTAGCATCGTGACCAACTGCCGTCGCTATAGTTTATTATTACGGAGTGCTGGCATCATGGAGGGCTGGCATAAATTATTAGGATGTTATATATAATTTAGTATGGCTTGCAACATGGATTATTTAGATGATCAAAGCTAACAACTACACCTCTCATTCGGCGAAGGAATGGGCTGGATGATCAAAGTCGGCTTGCGAACAGATGGATGTGGGGCATGCGGCGAGTCAAGTCCTTGTTCGTAGCCACAAATTGTTAAACTGGTCCCTCTCAAACCCCAATAATGATTCCAAAGCCCCTCTTAAAAGATTCTTCCCCTGCCAAACTTTATCCCATAACATATGGAAGCTGAAGCTGAGGAACTTTGATTGGATTCTTGGGCAATTGTTCACTTCTTCCGAGCTTCATCCTAAAAGTTTCACATATATAACGAAGCTGGTAAGATAACCACTCCGTGACTATCAGAATTTCGTCGTATATTTACTTCGAGAAGAACAAGCCTTTGGACCAATTATATTATTTTATAATAAAAAAATCATAAAATGACAGCATATTTATAGTATTTCAATCTTAATATTTAAGAAAAATTTAATATAATTATAAAAAAATCATAAATTGTAAATAACTCACTCATAACTAAGAAGATATCCAGAAAACTGATACTTAATTTTTTCTTAAATAATCAAATCCCTTCAATCAAATAAATAAATAAATAAATAAATTAAAGAAATCATCAACATTAGAATATCTAACGTTCTATCTTCTTAAAATAAATTTTATTTTTATGTTGAAAATCAAAAAAAAATTTCAAAAGTTTGTAAAAGTACTTTCATTTACTATTTTTATTTACAATCCTACTAAAATGAAACTTTCACCTGTTATATTCATTAAGATTATGATTGATGAGAAGCATCTATATTGAAAGCTGAGAGGAAGAAGTATTGGGTGGCAGATGGTGGCTATCTAATTGATAAGACTGAGGCTAGAGTTATACTCTATATCCTTAAGACAATTTCGTTCACAATGATGCTTACGGTCAGTATGACGATTGTCTCCCAATAATAGTCTTTTGATAAAAGCAGCACTACAATTCACCAAAAATTTAAACCAAGAATGCTCTTTTAATGCACTATTGCTATACTACCCTAAGGAAAGTATGCAAATGCCTAAGAGAGAAAGAACTAGAATTGATTCGGATTGAACTCAATTCGAATGAATCAAATGCAAGGGTCTAGGGTCCTATTTATAGGTTTTAGGTGCCCCTTGGAAGCAGCCTTCAAAATTGATCTGTACCGTTAGATCTAATCGGATCTGATCAACGGTCAGATCAATAAGCCCCTTTACGTGATGTGATAAGTCGATCCATGGCTGTGATCTGAAGATCAGCCGATCAGATAAGCCAATCCATGTTTCGATATGCCTTTTCATCATCGTCATCTGATGATCATGTTATCAGATAGGCGGTTGCATGGCTTTGTACGCCGTTTCAAGTTGACTTATCACAACGACCTGATCGGAGCGATGCCTTATCTCCAATCGTACGATCGGACGAGCGTCTTATCACCAACATCCTGTAGATCGATCAACCGATGGATGTGAGCCGTTGAATCGCGATCGCGATTTGATCACCGCATCTCGACCCTTTATCTGATCGATCAACGATCAGTTCTGATCCTGATCCGATGATCAACGATCAATTGATCTCAGCCTCTTATCTTAATCCGATCAGTCTCCACCATCGGATACTCATAATCTAGGAAAAATTTAAAGCCTTTAAGCTCCTTGCGACAATGCGTATGTGCAAAGTGCCCATTGCGCCTTTACACATGCGCCTCCTCAAGCTCTCCATTTAGATGAGCCTAAGGAACTTAAGCTTTAAGGAAGAGGTTTTCCATATAAGTGAACATTTCTTTCTTGTTTTTTTCAATATGGAACTAAATGTCCTCATAATTTTTCATTCACACACTAAAGAAAGATGATGAACTTTCAAGATCCATTAGAATATTCAGACTATTAGTTTATTTAGACCTTATTAGCCTATTTACCCAACAAAAAGAAGGCAGCACCAAGAAGAAGTCCAATTTTGACCATTGGAGAAGAAGCTTCTTGTTTTAATCCACTTTAATTTTCTGGCAATCAGTCGGAAGGGCAAATAGACTGGTGGGATCAGAGCCGCAGAAAGCAAGGTCTTTTTAAGGTTATGGTAAAGGCTTGATCTAATTGGGTTGGAATTCTGACCCACTCCTTTTGTGAAATGTTGCAACAAAATCTAGTGTTAGCTGGCAACCATAATCATCAGATTAGATTTTGTTAAAGACCTTTGTGCGCGCGCACGTGTGTGAGAGAGAGAGAGAGAGAGAGAGAGATTGAAATAAATTATCAATTTTTTTCTCTCTATTTTTCTTTTTTTTTTTTTTTTTCTTATTTTTTTTATAATTTTTTCTCTATCTAAATAGAACATAAGACTGTATTTAAAATAAAAAATAAAAAATATTTAAAAATATCCTTCCTTATCAAAAAAAAAAAAAAAAAAAGTCTAATTGGAAATAGATAGAGAGCGGAGAGCACGCATGCGTCGGAGGACCGTTGGGTCGCTAGGGACAACGAGAAACGCCATACCATGGACGGCGTCTTTCGGGTTCCCTCCCGGCACGAGCCGTGACAATTCAACGTCTGACGTACGACTGAATATAACGTAACTTCTCGACACCTCTTGACTGCTGAGTCAAATTTTGGATTGTGATTCATTTAATTTAGAGCATACGACATGATAGATATTAGTGGCTATTAAAATATTATTTTCTATTAAAATAATAATTTTTGGATTATGATTCGTTGAATCAAGAGCATATGACCTAACAAATACTATTGGTTATTAACATAAAAATGATACTGTTCCATTTGGCCGATCAATCCCATGCCCACGCATGGTTGAATTAAATGCTATTCGGAAATATTTCCTTATTCACAATCACTTGGCTATCCTACTTTTATGACAGGAGTTTGAGAATAAATTTACATGTCTATTCAAAGAAGACTTCTTCATAATTGTCACGTCACATTCATTAAAGCAATCCAAAATAAAGAATCCAACTCTAATAATAGCTGATAGGCAATTTAAAATAAAAATCTAACTCTAATAATAACTCCTTCAAATATTTATAAAAACAACATAAATTCTCACTCTTTTCTTAGATACCGGATAGTTCATCCCAGAGCCCTTCGATTCTTTTTGCAGTTCCTTTCAGTCCACTTCGGCTAACTTGAGCGATAGAAAGAAAAATTTCTAAGTTCTCTTAAGCTTTCCTTTTTATCTTGTTGGAAAGCAAATAACTCAGCTAAGAGATGCTTTACCATTCAAACAAAGATAGATTATTTATTGATGTGTGAAGACTAAATTTGAACAGCAACATATTAGTATTATCTACGATAAATAATGAGCAGAAGAATCTAATAATATTGCTCAATTCAACTCATCTAAGCCTTTTCTCAACTACATGGAGTTGGCTACATGAATCTAGTAAACCTAACAATATTGCTAAAACGTAAAAATCGAGGGACAAGTAATGTTCAAGAAGACATGAACCATGCCTAAGTTGCTCCAAAGACTCCATGGAGGATCTAACTAATCCCACTTTAGGAACAACTTTAATCTTAACACCATCTATTAGTCAAGAGCAATTCAATGCCTTATTTTAATGTATTGAATGACTGATGAATTTAAAAAAAAACTTAATATCTCAAGGGTCTAATTATAGAAACTAACTTAGAAGCCAATCAAAGAATTCACTATTAGTCAGCACCAACCAACCTTTGCATGAGCCCAGTCACAATCCATAGTCCTTAAAATCAAAGAGCTTAAGGCACATATCCTAATTGACCTAGGGAGAAGCCTCAGGATTGATTGTCTAGGAGAAAAACACCAGCCTAAAGGTGCTCGCAACAAGCCAATGAAAGATATATTGGTAGCTGAAGAGATAAATCGAAGGATAAAAGCGGTCATGCAACACATTTGAAGTTAGGATGGACAAGATGTTACCCCTATGTTTAAGATGTCATAGTTGGAGTCAGGACTTCAAATCCTATCAATGACATGCTTAATACCATCATGTACCAAACTTCTCAATAATGTTAAAAGAAGTGGCTCAAACATGGTATTATAATTTTAAACCAACCTCCATTAACTCTTTTAAACAATTAAGCCAATAGCTAATTAACCACTTTGTCAGTAATAAAAAACATCGTTAAGGGTATATAACTCAAATTACCATTGAGTAGAAGAAGGATGAATATTGAAGAATAGCCTTCATTGGTTCAATTTGAAGGCATTCGGTAGCATTGCAGCCTTGACCCAAGTTATACTTTTTCTCAACTAAACACTCTCAAAGGATCTCAATGAACTACTTAATTGAACTAAGAAATATATCAATACTAAAAAATCTAAGGAACTACTTAATTGAGCTAAGAAATATATCAATGCTCAAAAAACTAAGGAACTACTTAATTAAGTATGAAGGGTAATTTTAGAAAAAATGATTAAAAAAAGGATGACCAAAAACCTAAGGAATCTTAGAAGAAGCCTCAAGGAAAATAGGAAGCTCCATGTTGACAAAAGACCCCTTTCTGAATGTTTGAGAGGTATATTTCCTTCAATATTCCTTAGAGCTAAATACTAATGTTGATCAGCCATAAAAATTACATTCTATGGCTTAGCAAGATGAAAAGAAAGCCATCCAAGCAAGATAGGAACAAGTAATGTCAGTTCTATCAAGACCATGGCCATGATATCAAGAAATGCTAATATCTAAAGGATGAGATTGAGGACTTGATCTAAAGAGATTGCTTGGTCATTATGTCCAAGTTGTCCACTTACAGGATAAGATGCTAGAGAAGAGTCGTTACTTGAAGGGAGGTTAAACAATTGACCCACCATTGAAGTCATCATCAATATGAACCATGATGGACTAGTAGTGGGTGGGGAAAGCTCTTTGACTAGGAAAACCTACAATTTGTAGATGCAAGCCATGAAACTCTCTACCCAAAAGCTGAAGACTAAAGATCCTAGTATCACTTTCTTAGATGAGAACCTCGAAGGAGTTTAGGTCCTTCACGATGATGCTTTAGTCATCTAGAAAACTACCAAGCAAAGAAAATATTGATAGATAATAGAAGATCTATAGATATCTTGTCCTATAATGCCTTAAAAAAATGGGGATTAGAGTAGACCAGCTATATCTAATTAAAGCAATGCTAGACAATTTTATTAGGGAGTTTGCCCGAGCACTGAGAAATATCACCCCTCCAGTAACTATGAGAGAAAGCTATACACTAAGATGGTCATGGTGGATTTTAAGGTCGGCAAAGTGCCAGCTGCATACAATACTATCTTAAGTTGGTTGAGCTTAATTAAACTCTCTTAAGGCCATTGTATCGATCTATCACCTCTTAATGAAGTTTCTCACTGATCAAAAATAAGAGAGCTCAGAAAAGAAGCTAACGGTCTAAGCTGACTTTGAAAAGAAGCTATAAATCGGCTTAAGCTAATGGTCTAAGCTGACTAAACTATCCAACGTACATTGGTCATTGAACTTGATTTAAGATGACCTACATAAGATGTATATTAGATTATTGGGGAAAAGTCAAATGAGTTTGAAAGATGTTTAGTTGCCTATGTTGGCTAGCCTATCCTATAGCTACTTTTATAACTTAAATATAAACTTAAACTCAGACCAAAAAAGAAGGGGGCAAATGGTGTAGTTGCCTATGTTGGCTAGCCTATCCTATAGTGACATATGTTTAAATCAGAGGCCAATGCAATATTGTCAATAATGACATGGACAACCACTAGCTTATTTTACATCATTCAAGACTCTTCTTACGAGGCATAAAACTAGTTCGAGAAAGAATTAGCCAATTTATTTAGAGAAGATTTCTCCATCATTGCCACTTCATTTGAGGATTATGCTTATAAGAGTCATCCAAGTTGAAGGGTCTGATTCCAATAATAACTCCTTGAAACGTAAAAGCAACTTAAGACTTTACATATAAATAGATTTTTATCCTTTGCTTAGATCTTGGGTAGCTCGTTCAAGAGGCCTTTAATTCTTTCTTGTCGACTTCGATTGATATGAGCATTAGAGAATTTTGTCTGAAGTCTAAAGAAAAACTTCATTCTCCTTACTCTTTTATTCTTTCACATAAAGGCAAGTGCTTTACTAATCGATTAAAGATAGTTCATCTGTTAACATGCAAAGATCAAAATTCAGATGTTAATATATATATATATATATATATATATATTCATTTATATTACATCATTTCTATATATATATTCATTTATATTACATCATTTCTATTTATCATCTATTTAAATTTTAATATAAAATTATTTGTTAGATAAATTATAAAAAATATATAATTATGAAATCAGTGTTATTTCAACTACTTTAATGAAAACTAGTGCAGTGCTCCATGCTAATGTTAGGTCCACTTTTGTAATAATTTTTAATATTTTTATTTTTATTATATAAGATGAAAATATTTTATTTTTATTTTTATTATATATGATAGAAATTTGTTTTTCTTGATTCATGCTAAGCTGGAAGGTTCAATCCCCAAACTACATGCCTCTTTTTTCGGTCTCCTATTTTCAAGTTAATTCTGTCTTTGTCACCAAATCATATATGTAGCACATACTTAGGTTGTCTTAACGCGCATGAAAAGCAATTCCTCTAGCCATATAGAAAAAGAGGATTGATTTTTTTTTTTTTTATACAAACGAATGATCACACTATTCTAGTGCAAGTCGATCCTAACATATCAGAATACAAGATTTATTTAAGTACAAGGGACAGGGGTTATCCTGGTTTCAAATCCAAAATCCAGCATGATGGGTCACAGAGCCGTCACTCAGTCAGTCACAGAATTAGCTTCATTATAGATATGATAGATCTGGACTCAGTGTACATCCCGAAGGATAGATCAGATGTCGTGGAGCAGTAGATTGATGGTAACTTGATTGCAGCTTTTCTTTCGAAGTCATCGGATGACAGTAAGAGAATCCTTCTCAATAAGGAAACTATAAGTATGAAGAATCCGAGTAGCATAAGAAATACCAGGTTAAGCTGCATAAAGCTCAGCCAAAGGAACAGACGAGTTTAGGATGCCAAAATCATCTGCCGACAGCAAAGCTCCATCGATCCCTCGAATAATAAAGGAGGATTGATGTTAAACATTGAGGCAGCGTTTGGCACGAGCCTTAAAAAAATAGAGATAAAAAAAATTAATGAAGTACTATTTTTTGATGCATATTAAAAATAAAAATATATTGTTAATTATATTTAATTGTAAAAATAATATAATTATTTAATATTTTATTAGTCATAATATTTTATCTCTTTTTTATTCTGTAAATATTTTTTTGTCTTTAACTTTTGTAAACCTATCCCTCATAGATTAATAATTTAAGAACAGAAGGGAGGAAAATTATCTTTTGAAAGGAAAAAAAAAACAATTTCATATCAAAAATAGTCAAAAGATAGTGAAAAATTATAAAAATAGCCTTTCATTCCGTCTACCCTATACCAGGTGGGAACGGTCTGGACTTTGTTTAAGCACTGATTTGCCAGGTCACTCACTATCAGGTGAGCCCAGAAGATATTAAGCGTGGACGCCCTCAAAAAATTGTTCTTGAAAAGAGACCGGACTGGAGAAGTTGCAATAGATGGTCCAAAATTAGCACAAAAAGGTCATACCAGCTCTTCCTGATGTATGTATGGCTTGCATCATGGAGTGCTGGCATATATTATTAGATGGTCATAGCTAACAACTACATCTCTCATTTGGCGAAAGAAAATAGCTGTAGGAATATGACGGCGTTTTGGTGCGAGTCAAGACGTTGTTTGTGTCCACAAAATACATTGAATCAGTCTCTCTCAAGACCCAGGCTCGCGTGATGCCATGGCCTTAATTTCTTAGAAAATTCTTCGCCTTGCCAAAACGTCATCCCGGAAGCTTCTCAGATTGGGATGTTGAGGACCCTCGTTTTCATTCTTAGAAAATTCTTCACCATCTTCTGAGCTTTATCCTCAAAGTTTCTCGAATATGGTAGTTAAGGAACCGTGGGCGGATTGTATTGATCGACCGTCTAAACTTTAGATTTATCTAGGTAAAATTATTTGTACAAAATACTCAGCTTTTTTTTAAAAAAAAAAATAGAAACTAACTCATAAAAAATGGCCAACCTGTGAAGGGGGAATAAATGCAGGGTCACAAGAAAAAAGAAATAGCATTTATAAAACAAAATTTCAATTTCAATCATTCATCTTCACTATACAACATCGTTACCTTCTTATGCATTAATGTTTCTTTAAATTATCATTATTTACTACATCATCTATAGAAAACCAAAAGTATTATATAATTTATCATGAAATAGCATCTCAGTTTCTTGGGCTACTAGATCAGGTACTATAACATGTCATGACAGAACTTGATGAAATTAGGCATACTTCACTTGGAAATTCACTCAACAAAAGGAACAGAAAAAATTTGAGTATATGAGATAAGAATAGAAGTGAAGAATTAAGAGTAGAGTGGGATATATTAGCTAGCTGCAGCAATTTGGTGAAGAATTTGGAAAGCAAATTGTGCCATAGTCAAAATCCAACCTCTCATGTCCAGAAATTTTAGTTGCATGAGAAAAAAAAGAAGTCATCCGTTTATGGGCCTCCGCGTCTCGACTACTGTATCTTTTCGCACTCCATTTCGTGAGCCTAAAGAAATGCTTGATGACCAGCCCACCTTTTCCTCAAATCAATATTAAAAAAAAAAAAATCAAACCTTTCAAAAGAATAAAATAAAGCGTGATAAAATGTACAGTCTAGACGGCTTGAATTGGAAGAACGGTGCTTCATTTTACGGGATCTTTGCGTTGAATAATTTCCATTTTGTAAATTATTTCTCAAAATAATAGGGAAAAAATTATTTCTAAGAATAATGTTTTTTTTTTAAAAAAAAACCACCTCACTGGAAGAAATCAACAGTCAGATTAACAGATTATTTATGGCTAAGGAGGAAAAAAAAGCTTTGAAAATTTTGTCTAAGTGCTGAAATTAAACCATCTTTTTAGGCTGAGTTATGAAATCATTTGTTGAAAACAAAAGGATTCTAAATAGATAATTTATGTAAAAAAAAAAAAAATTGGCTACCTGATATGAGTTTAAGGCGAGACAATTTCATCGGAAATCGTCATGATTTCAAAACAGATTATTTTCAAAAATAATTTCTTCTCATATTATTTTGAAAAATAATTTATAAATAAATATTATTTAAAGCAAAGATTCTCATTTTATGCTTGCAAATTAAAGCTGAGGAGGATTATTTTTGGGAGAACGCATATATTCCAACGAAGATGATGGGCATCATACTGGGACTAGAGATAAAAATAACTAAATAGAAAAGCTAAGGATAATTTTTACGAGAATGCAGGCTATTTCAAGGAAGATGATGTTTTGATTACACTGAGACTAGCTAAAAAAACTAAATAAAAAGACTATGAGAAACTAAAAATAAGTGGCGCTTTCCACAAAAATAACATATTGCTAAACCGTGATTTATGTTCTGTCAGCAAAAGCGATTCCCGAAATCACCATCAAATATCAATCCCTTACTATGAAATCACCATCAAACTTCTCCAGAAATACGAAAGAAGATCCCTTACTATCAAAAATAATGGCTAATGAATCCTATCTTGCTTTAATTAAGCATGGGTTAATCATCGTCTTGGGCAAAAACCCATGTCAAAGAAGCGCACGCTGATAATCATCATCTTGACCAATTAATGAGAGTGTGCTGCCAAGATTAATAAAGAGAATGACATTAATATAAAGTATCACCAAAATGGTTCATTCCAGTTTTGAAGCCGCCTGAGGTTGATGTGGATTCCACCGCAATAACATCCACAAAATCGATGTGCCTAAACGAATAAGAAAGACAATGTCACAAGCTAAAACAGCAACAAATAATATCGTTGTGTAGGGATCAACACTGCTTTGAGAGAATATCCAACAGAATTGATCAAAATTTAAGAACTGTTCTGCAAGTATAGAAGAGCAACAAACACTCTCCTTATCGACCAGCCTACTACTGTTTGTTATTTTATCGGTCACCTCAATTTTATTATAGAATAGTTGATAACATCTCTGGAAATAGGTTGCTTGTTCATTGGATGAGAATCATACATAACCAATACTAAATGGATAGCCAAATCAACTCAAAATAGCACAAGCCTCTATGTGCCCACAAGTTGAAACATGTCAACAAACTCAAATAATGGAAATGCGTGTAGTTCTCAGTATGTATAATATTAACTCCATTAGCAATGCAAAAGGCAAAGCTATGATGTTGAAAATAACATGGTCTAAGAACTCCCAGTACCATAAATAAATAAAAATAAAATTAGAGACTACATATTTCAGAAAACTTTCATGAATGGATCCTCATAATGTAATTTTTCTCTTGGCATTCTGGCTCCAACATGAGTCATAATTATACAGCTTCATCCGAGTTTACACTGTTAGCATTTCTTTTATGTGGCCCACGTGGATATATGATTGATTTATCATTGATTTATTTAAATGATAATTATGATATCTGATTTATCAGATATTTAAATTTAAGTGATAATTATGGTTTAATAAAGCTAATTTCTATTGGTTCATTTTTTGGGAAGTTGTTATTTGATAACCTCTCTTTGATGGAAAGAGAAATTTAACATATTATCAGATTGGTCCTCTCTCTTATATATAGTATATTTGACCATCAAAACAGATAGAAAGAGAATTAGGAAAGAGAGAGAAACTCAACTGTCGTTAATCTATACTCAACCTCTCGTTTCAATGGATCAAGGTATGCATTCTTGGTTTATGTTTTTTTTAAAAATATTTATTATAAGATCTTGGCATTATTTTATTAAAGAAAATTTTTTAATGGATTTTACATGTGGTATCAGAGCCTTGATTAAAGAATTTATGATTTTTCATTATGAATGATTATTTATATATATATATATATGTTATTATGAATAAGGTGATTAGAATAAGATAGTAGTAAGGTGTTCAAATTATTGTTTTCCCTCTATTTTCTCCTTTTTGATCTTTTGCTCTTCTAATTAAAGAATAAATAAAGAATAAAGAAAGTTTCCACACGTCTCCTCTTCCATTAAGCCGCGTGGGATTTCGAATGAAGACGGGCACGGAAGCAGAAAGTTTGCGCATGGAAATCACATAACACCAACTAGCTGGTTCAGGAGAAATCATGTAAATTTTTTTTTCTTTTTCTTTGCTTCCCATGAAAACCCTACGCGTGAACTTTGGAAATCCACGAAAGCCTGAGTGGGGAAGGGGGAGTTCCAGGAAAGATTAAAGAACAAAAAAAAGGAAGGGATCTTGACAGGTGAAGAGTCTTCACGCACGGAATCACGGTAGTCACGTTTGCGTGCGTGAAGAAGCACAGCTCTTATGGAAAGGGTCATGAGGAGGGGAAAAGTAAAATAAAATAAAAGGCTAACGGTGATTCAAACCTATAAACAAAGGGTTACCACTTTACCAATCTAATCCTTAACAATAAAAGAACAGCAGAGGATATTTCTTCTGCAAGGATATCCCTTTGAAATTTATGTTTTGCCTTTTAATATTTAGGAGATTAATATATATATATATATATATATATATATATATATATTATAGTAAAATTATATGGGTACACTTAAGTCTTTAGTATTCACGCAAGATATCATCATTAATTAAATTTGATGTCTATATTATATAATTTGTTAGTCACCAAAGTGGCCAAATTTGAAAGTTTATAGGTATCAAATTTAAATTACTCATAATTATGTGATGCTTATAAATGAATGGCATAATTGTTTAATTGTTATGAGTATATTGAAGTTCATTGATTAAATATTAAGGGTCGCTCAAAGGTTGACTAGTCATTTTATAATCTATGAACATGATGTGGTCAATTAATATGCTTGGTTAGGTATGTTTAGCATATCCAAAAGATAATAAATATATCTAATTTGAGTATATATAATTGCCAAGTATGTAAAATTAAAATTAAGCATCAATTATGTTTACTGTTATATATTGTTGTATCACCCAAAGGAGAACTTCAATATGCACTTATTATTTACTTGATAGAGTCTGAATATTTATTTAAATATATTACTTAAAGCATTAACATGTGAGCATATTTTATTTGTTCCTGTTTCTCTTCATTCGCAAGCTATGTCTGTTCAAACTTTCAATGGGCTTAATTTCTCTGAATGGTGCGAACAAGTTCAGTTTCACCTTAATGGTCTGGATCTTGATTTAGCACTCATAAATGAGAAACCCACTGCTCTTACTGACTCTAGCAATGTTAAACAAAGGTCTTTCCATAAGACTTGGGAAAGATCAAACAGACTTGGCCTGATGTTCATGCCTGATATTCATGCGAATGATTGTAGCAAACAACATAAGTCCATAATTCCTACTACTAAAAGTGCTAAGAAATTTATGAAGTTTGTGGAAGCATGTTCCCAATCTGACTCTGCTGATAAGTCACTTGCTGAGACATTGATGAGTACTTTAACCAACATTAAGTTTGATGATTTTCGTACTATGTATGAGCATATTGTTGAAATGGCAAACATAGCAGCAAGACTAAAGACAATGGGATTGGAAGTGAATAAGAATTTTCTTGTGTAATTCATTATCAATTCTTGCCTCCTGAGTATGGACCATTTCACATGAGTTATAACACTATGAAGGATAAGTGGAATGTGAATGAACTGAAAGTACGCTCATTCAAAAGAAAGCAAGACTTAAGAAACAAGAAAATCATTCTATCAATCTCATGAGTCAACAAGAAGTTGGAAAGAAATCAAAGAAAGATAAGAAAGGAAAGAGCAAGCAACGACCACTAAAGATAAATGGGTCAACTGCTCAAATCCACAAGAATGAACAAAAGGATGATAAGTGTCACTTTTGCAAAAAGTATGGACACTATTAGAAAGATTGCTTGAAATGTAAGGCATTGTTCGAAAAGAAAGTTAAGCCTAGGGCTTTTGTATGTTTCGAATCAAACCTGACATAAGTTCTTATAATACTTAGTGGATTGATATAGTTGTACCACTCATGTTTCTAATACGATGCAGGGATTCCTTACGATCCAAACCATAAACCCAAATAAAAACTTTGTCTCAATGAGAAACAGAGTCAAAGCTCCAGTTGAAGCTGTTGGAACTTATCATTTGATTCTTTTTCAAACACTGGGTTTCTTTATCCAAACTTGACTCAGTTGGATATTCTTTTAAATTTGGAAATGGATGTTTCAGTTTGTTTAAACACAATCATTTTATGGTTCTGGTATTCTTTCTGATGGTTTGTACAAATTTAATCTTGATAGTCTTTTGCTGAGACATTGTTGACCTTGCATCATAATGTTGGTACTAAACATGGTTTAGTGAGTGAACAATCAGCTTGTGGCATAAACGTTTGGGTCTATATCCAAAGAAAGAATTGAGAGATTAGTAAAGAATGAAATCCTTTTTGATTTAGATTTTACTGATCTGGGATTTGTGTGGATTGTATTAAGGGGAAAACACACAAAACACACAATCAAGAAAAGCGCCGCAAGAAGTAAATAGCTCCTTGAAATTATACACACCAATATATGTGGGCCTTTTGATGTTCCATCTTTTGGTGGAGAAAAGTATTTTATCACCTTTATTGATGATTTTTATGTTATAGCTTATCTATTTGTTGCATGAAAAGTCTCAATCGATAAATGCTCTAGAAGTATTTATCAATGAGGTTGAAAGACAACTAGATAGAAAAGTAAAATTATAGGTCTGACAGAGGTGATGAATATTATAGAAAGTATGATGAATCTGGATAATGCCCTGGTCCATTTGCCAAATTCTTGAAAAGCATGGCATATGTGCTCAATACACAATGCCTAGAACACCAGAACAAAATGGTGTTACAGAAAGGCGTAATCAAACTCTAATGGACATAGTTAAGAGTATGTTAAGCAATTCATCATTACCCTTATTATTGTGGATGCATGCTTTAAAGACCGCTATGTATTTGCTAAATAGGGTCCTAGTAAGGCAGTTCCAAAGACTCCTTTTGAACTGTGGACAGAAGAAAACCCATTTTGAGCATTTACATGTTTTGGGTTGCCCGGCGAAAGTAAGGATTTACAATCCAAATGAAAAGAAATTGAACTCAAGAACAACCAGTGGTTTCTTCATTGGTTATCCAGAAAGATCAAAAGGGTATAAATTTTATTGTCCTAACCATAGTACAAGAATTGTTGAATTTGAAAATGCAAGTTCATTGAGAATAATGAAATTAGCGGAGTTTAAAACCACGTAAAGTAAAAATCCAAGAAGTTAAGGTACAAGTTTCTTCACCTATAACTTCTTCTTAAGTTGTTGTTCCTAGAGTTGTTGAACCTTTTAACAACTTTCAAGAACAACAAATTAATGATCAAACACCACAGAATGATGATATTACTAATGAACTTGCAACAAATGAACCCAATGAAGTAGCATTAAGAAGGTCTCAATGACAAAGAAGAACTGCCATTTCGATGATTATGTAGTTTATCTACAATAATCGGATTTTGATTTGGATATTAATGATGATCTAGTTTCTTTTTCACAAGCCATGCAAAGTGCTAATTCATCTAAATGGTTAGATGCCATGCAAGATGAGTTAAAATCAATGGATTACAATGCAGTCTGGGATCTTGTTGAATTGCCTGAAGGTTGTAAAAGAGTTGGGTATAAATGGGTCTTTAAGACCAAACGCGATTCAAATGACAATATTGAACATTGTAAAGCTAGACTTGTTGCCAAAGGTTTTACTAAAAAATGTGGCATTGACTACACATAGACTTTTTCTTTAGTCTCTAAGAAAGACTCATTTAGAATTATTATAGCACTGGTAGCTCATTATGATTTAGAGTTGCATCAAATGGGATGTGAAAACCGCCTTTCTAAATGGGAGTTTGAATGAAAGGTTTATATGGACCAACCTGAGGGCTTTTTATTTGAAGAAAAGGAACACATGGTGTGTAAACTGAAGAAGTCAATATACAGACTTAAGCATGCTTTCCGACAATGATATCTTAAGTTCAATGATACATTACATCCTTTAGATTTAAAGAAAACACCGTTGATCGGTGTATATATCTGAAGGTCAGTGGGAACAAAATCATATTTTTGATTCTGTATGTTGATGATATCTTGCTAGCTACTAATGACCTTGGCCTATTGTATGAGACCAAGAATTTTCTCTCTAAAAACTTTGAAATGAAAGATATGGTGAGGCATTCTATGTGATTAGAATCGAAATATTTCATGATAGATCACAATAATTGTTAGGATTGTCTCAAAAAGCATATATTAATAAAGTTCTTAAGAAATTCAACATAAACAAATGTTCTACAAGTGTTGTTCCAATTCAGAAGGGAGATAAATTCAGCCTTATACAATGTCTAAAGAATGAATTGGAACATAAACAAATGGAACAAATTCCTTATGTTCCTTATGCATAAAGGAATATTCAGACTCAGATTTTGCTGGATGTGTTGATACTAGAAAGTCCATATTTGGCCATTTGTTCCTTTTAGCTGAAGAGCGATCTCATGAAAAAGTGTGACGCAGTCTGTCATTGCTGCATCCACTATGAAAGCTAAGTTTGTGGCATGCTTTGAGGCTACAATTCATGGTTTATGGCTGTGAAACTTTATTTCAAGACTTGGTTATCGATAGTATTGCCAAGCCGCTGAAAATTTATTGTGATAACTTCACAGCAGTCTTCTTTTCTAAAAATGACGAGTATTCAAATGATGCTAAACATATGGAATGAAATACTTTGCCGTTAAAGAAGAAGTTCAGAATAAAGAGTGTCAATTGAACATATTAACACTAATCTCATGATTGCAGATCCGCTGACAAAGGGTTGTCGTCAAAGACATTTTTTGAACATATCGAAAGAATGTGCATTATTGAAAACCATTAGTGATGTTATGTTTAAAGCTTTAAGTTCCTTATGTATTTGACACTTTGAGCTCAATTAATTGTTGTTTCTGATTCACTTATGGATCATGTTTACTTATGCTGGTATATATACATAAATGAACTATGAGAATGTTAACAGGATTTGTCTTTGATAAAGACATTATTGTTAAACCTTATTGCAATTCCCATTATAGGTCATGTTAAGTATAGAACTAGTAATGTGATATATGGAAGGGAGTACGTCAAAATAATAGCATACACCACCATGATCCTTATTACTTTTTGCTTAATGATGATTTCATGTTTGATCAATATTATGAAGGATTTTAGCTTCTGTTATGTGCATTATGATTGATTATTAAACCAGTGTGTTTAATATCTTACATGGGCCAAGTGGGAGAATGTTAGCATTTCCTTTTATGTGGCCCACGTGGATATATGATTGATTTATCATTTATTTATTCTAAATGATAATTATGATATCTGATTTTATCAGATATTTAAATTTAAGTGATAATGATGGTTTAATAAAGCTAATTTCCTATTGGTTCATTTTTTGGGAAGTTGTTATCTGATAACCTCTCTTTGATGGAAAGAGAAATTTAACGTATTATCAGATTTGTCCTCTCTCTCATATATATAGTCTGTTTGACCATCAAAACAGATAAGGAAGAAAATTAGGAAAGAGGAAGAAACTTAATCTGTCGTTTCAATGGATCAAGGTACGCATTCTTGGTTTATGTTTTTATTTAAAATTATTTATTCTAAGATTTTGATCATTATGTTTATTAAGAAAATTTTTAATGGATCTTACATACACAGTATTGTGCATGATAACTCTAGCAAAAGTTGACTCTCTCAAACAGGTCATTTCTCATAATTGCTTGCAAGAGATCTTTTACAGAAATTATCACACAGACCTATGGAGAGAGAACCATAAATCATGAATCCCAGCAATTTTTCTGACCATACCCATGCAGAGAGGGGACTTAGCATCAGCTGTTTCAAGACAAGAAACCTCTGCTCACTGAAGTAGACAAAAGAAATCAGGGAGAAAAAAAGAGGGTAATCTTAGTTGAGTCAATTATTAAAGATCTAATTAGTTATCATTACATCCAATACTATTACGAGAAAATAGTATTTCAACATTTAATTCACATTACACGTCAAAACTGAGTTGATTAAGCCTTCAATATAACATATTAGTTCTGCTTATATTTATGTCACATAGCCACATATCTAGTGACATGTTTCAGTTTTAATAAGCGCTTGGTGTGCAAGCATTTTACTTTTTTACACTAATGTAGAGCCTAAGCAAGCTGGTTATATATATGTAATTTTAGATGATTGCTCCTACACTACTGTGGACAAAATTTCACTGCCATCAGAAGGGACGGAGACCAATCTTTGTTTTTTCAGTTTCCAGGCCATAATGTCTTCTGCAAAACTTGCTACATTTGCCCCTGTAATACAATCTGGCTATGGCATTCTTAATATCTTCAGCTTCATCCATGCAACAGCAATACAAAGAAAACAGCAGAGAACCGAATAAATAACAAGTAGATAAATGGCTATCTTAGGTATTCATGCATATAGCTTCTAGATAAAGATGGATATTAAAGCTAGTCATCATTTTCAATGATAAGATTGGGCTATTGTCCCTTGACCAGAGAAAGCATCGCCGTTGGGTTGGCTTTGGCCTCTAATTTGAAGATAATTTTGCTCTTTATTTCCCTCTTAATTCCATGCCTGTTAGTTCTTTTCTTTTCCCATCCTTCTGTTCTACAAGAAGAGGTGATAGAGTAACTAAACAAGTAGAGCTAGATCCGAATCTCTATGTTATACAATAGAGAGAGAGAGATGTCTTAATAAGCTAGCATAAAATGTCACATTGTTGATATCTAGCTATTGTAACCAAAAATATTTACGTATATATAACCATTGCATTGCGTTAGTATTTGCCTTAAAATTCACAAAGGAAAGATTTTCATATCCAATAAGAACTTCAATTTAGTTTGTATAGTTTTGAAATTCAAAAGATAAAGAAGAATATATTTCCATATATGCGCAGGACCCTAATCTTAGTCTTTGTAGTATATTATATATTCCTTTTCTAAGTAGCTTTGCCTTTCAAGGTAATCATATGACTAAGATTCTAGAGGCTCTAGTCCTAGGGCATCTCGAATAACTCAGAGTTATTGTGAGCACCTAAGAGACTGTTGGTCATACATGGGTCTAGGATTTTTGAGAAAGTCTCTAATAGAGATCTTAATTGCAGAGTTTGGTGAAGAATAATCCTTATAATCTTTAGATAACTTTAATAGTAAAATTTTCTATTCTTCTTCGTCCATGAACATAAACCTATGAGCTAAACTACGTAAATCCCTATATATTTGCTGTCGTATTTAGTTTTACTCTCTTACCTTTCTCATTATTTGCTTTCTTGTTTGGTTGTAGTCTCCTGCTTTCGTCAATGTCTTTTATCTTATATGCTATTGTTATACCAAGTGATATCAGAGCTTCTACTAATACAACAAATGGTATTAGAACTTGCTCTTATTATAACAAGTGATCTTAGAGGTTAGGGTTCTAGAGGGTGTGTAACATTTGTTCTCTACAGTACTAGTTTTTACATAATGCCTAATTGGTTGAAAAGTTTGTTTAGAAAGCTTAGTTGGTTGAAAGGTTATTTGATGAGTCCAATTAATTAAAAAATCTATTTTGTGAAGCTCAATAGATTTTGAGGTCTATTTGGTAAGTTTAATTGGTTGAAAGGCTTATTTGATAAACTCAATCAAAGACTAATTTGGTAAGCTCAGTTGAGAAACTAATTTAGTGAATTGAGTTAGTTGAAAAGCCTATTTAATGAGACTAGTTGATCAAGAGGTTTATTGGTAAGCTTAATCGGTTGAAATGCCTATTTGGTAACTATAGTGGTGAACTAGCTTATTGGTGAGCTAAAAGACTTATTTGGTAAGTTTAGTTGGTGGATAGCCTTATTTGATGAGCTCAATTGGTTAGAAGGTTTATTTGGTGGAGTTCAGCTAGTTGAAAGCCTTATTTGGTGAGTACAACACAAAAGTTTATTTGGTGAGCTCATTTGGTGAAGTTTAGTTAATTGAAAACTTTATTTGGTGAGTTAATGAAGAGGCAGCTATTGCTTAAGGGTCAGATGTATTACTTGTATATGATTGGTGTATGCAATATTTGAGTTATATTTTTTTAAATACTAAAGAAGGTGGAGAAAAAAATTAACTATCTTTTAATTCTTACTGTTTTGAAATTCAAAATATAAAGCAGAAATGTTTATATTATATATATATAAACACACACAATTACATCGCTTTCCTTGCATATGCTGAGGTAGCCTTGGCTTGTAGAGGGTCCTGTGGCTCATGCTATTGAATTTTGATGGCTAAACGCACATGCTCGATGCTGTTGGCACCATGGTTTTAAAAATTGGATCAAACTAGCCGATTGAACCAGTCCAATCGAGAATCAATCAGCAATTTGATCTGATTTTATTATTAAAGTTGATTTTATATTATTCGATAAAAATAAAAAAAACTATTAAACTGATCGGGTTTTGAAGAACCGTTCAACCCAATTTTTAAACTTTTAATTTTAATAAATAAAATTAGGATTAATTTTTTAAAATTTTTAATTTTTTTTTAAATTAATATTAATATTTTATTATTTTATATTATTAAATTAAAAATTAACTATAATATCTTTTGATTTGATCAAACTGATTTATTTATTTGATCGAATTGATTGACTTATAACTTAAATAATAAGTTGATTTATTATTTAATTTAATTTTTAAAATATTGATTGCATTTGGCAGGCATCGTGGACCTTATCATGCCCTTGGTGGGCTACCAATCCTTTCGCTGAATTGAACGACTCGATCAATAAAGCACAAGGTTCTTGTCTCCCCTTTCCCAAAAGGATCGCATTTATTTTAAAACTATAACCTCTTCCACGCAAACCAGAGCCCGACTCCAATAACGCGACAGCCGCCATGTCCGCCGCAAAGCACCTTTGCGTCCTCCACCGCGCACTCCCTGCTGGTCGCCTTCTCTCGATCGCTGCCGCCGCTCACCCCCCTGATGGTGGATGCATCGAAGGATGTGATCTGTTAAAATTATTATTTAATTATTAAAAAAATAATAAAAGTGGATACAATGCATGTCAGCATGTGCATGTAACATATATTTAAAAAATTTTAAATGAATATTATTTGAAAGGATATGCCATAATTCAAAAGGATATATCATTTGAAAGGGATACGTCCATTTATGAAAAGGTGCATTTGTGTCTGTAAAACTAACGATAAATAGAACTGAGAGCAATCAAATCTCTGTTATCTTATATCTTCTCCAGAAATACTGTGTTCTGATTCCTTAGAGATTTTTCACTATTGCTACGGTGTAAATTTTCTCAAGGCTTGTCATATCCTAAAAGCTATTTGCAAGATTAATCCCACAAGCAACTCCGAAGAGAGGGGAGGGCAAATAACGCTTTAAGGAAATGTATACATACGTGATGACGCCCGATCACCGAACTTAGATGTTGGAAAAATGTGTTCGCTTGCTGACGGGGTCCTCCCAAGATGGATGACCTGCAAGAAGTCCCAAGACCGGAGGAGCTCCGGTAGGGACCCTCATGCCCAAGTTAGCAACCGAGGTCACAGCCGAAGGGGAGCTCGAGAGAGCTCCTTAAAGGCAGAAAGAGCTCCGAGAGTTGGAGTCTTTTTGGGGTTGTAGTGTAGGTGAGCACTTGTGTTCACATACCTGGGCTTCGACTTGACTTACCCTTTTATAGGCATTTGACATTTGTATAGGGATTAGCCACGCGAAGTTCCGTGAGAAAGGAATATCTGCGGAACATGTGAAAGTTATGTGAGTTTGGGCTGGTCGTAGGCTTTGTCCCATCGAAGAGGGGTGCTGGCGATTGGTGGGCCAGGTCCCATCGGTCGGCGGGGCTAGTTGGTAGGTGAGCCTGGTCCCATCGACGGCATGGCCAGACGGTAGGTGGGCCTAGCTGTGTCAGGCTGCGCAGGTCAGAAAGTTGGTGGCCTGGTGGATGGGGCCGACTTGGGGAAGTCGGGGCTGTCTCGGCCGATTCGAAGAGGTCGGGGCCACCTTGGCTTATTCGGAGAGGCCGGGGTCACAGAGGGCTGCCGGGGCGCATGAGGCCGACGCGGAGGAACTGGGCAGATGTGGGGCCGACTTGGAGAAGTCGGGACCGCCTCAGCGACTCGAGAGGTCGGGGCCACACGGGGCCGATGCGGAGGAGCCGGGGCAGATGTGGGGCCGACTCGAAGATGTGGGGCCGACTCGGGACCGCCTCGGCAACTCGGAGAGGTCGAGGCCAACGCAGAGGAGCCGGGGCAGATATGGGGCCGACTTGGAGAAGTCGGGACCGCCTCAGCTGACTCGAGGAGGTATCGCTTCGGCATGTCCTTAGCCAACTTGGATGAGTCGGGGCGAACACGCCCGCACACATGGTCGATTTTGTCATGGTTATCCACATGGCTCCATCAGCCACATCAGATGCCCCCCTGCTCCTAAGCGCGAAGGGCCACGTGCCTGTTGACCCTTGGGCGAAAGGAGCGCAAACATTCAAAAATGATTGCCAGTTATGGGGTACCTTTAATAGCGGGGAGCTGGCGCGCTCTTCCGAGGCAGCGTCGCTTCGAAAATATTTCGCAATCAAGCAGAAGGTAGGGATTGACGTCAGCACGGGTGTCCCGAGAGGACGCCTCTCGAAGGATGGGAAAAAAGGATGGGTGCCATCATTGCTTCTCCGCTCTTCATGCATCATCATTGGCCGGGGATCCCACTCCTTGGGCGAACCGAGGCAGTGCACCTTGGGCGCAGGCGAGATCACTGACAGATGGATACCTAGCGCAACGGTCGCGAGCCACGTGGCGAGATCTCGGGCGAGGCAATTCGAAGCCGGGGTATAAAGCCGTTCCTTGTGCTCGAGGAGGACCTTTATGCTGCCATTGCTTCCTCTGCAACTTCCTTTCTCTGAGCCTGAGTTCCTTGTAACTCGAGACCTCTGATCTTTCTCCTTCCTAAGCTTCAAGTTAGTCCCCCCCCCCCTTTGCTTCCTCTTCTTGACTCATGGACGCCAAGCCATTAGGGAGGGTAAAAGACCTATGGTAAAGTCTCCTTGCTCCTCTGGTGAGGACAATGTCCCCTTAGCTAGCCAAGTGCCCCGGCCGGTGGGTGGAATCACCGTTCGCGACCAGCCAGCGGCGAGTGACTAACCATCTGCTCGAACTTCCCCTGTGAGAGCGATCCCCATATCCTCCAACTGTCTGGTGCCTCCTCCGGCAGCCGGTCTTGACCCGGCAGGGCCGGGGGGGTGTCCTCCACCATAACCCCCGAGAAAGTAGAGGACCTTAGGAATAGGTATAGGGTCCCTAGCTTTATCCGCCTGTCACACCAGGACTCGAGGACTGAGTAAACTCCCACCTTTCCAGTCGGGTTGCTCTGTATGAGGAGCTCTTTCAGCGCGGACTACGCCTTCCATTTCATCATTTTTTCTTGAACCTGTTAGATAGGTATAGGTTAGTGCCCGCGCAGCTGACTCCGAACTCGATTCGGATCATCTACGCCTTTGTCATCCTTAGCTTCTTCCAGGGCTCAAAGGCTAGACTTTTCCTATTCCGAGCCATTTACAAACTCCGCTACCATAGTGAGGTGGCTTGGTGGGTATTCACCGCCAGGCCGAGTAGGGCCCTTCCTTTAGGTCTCCCATCCAAGGTCAGGGGATGAAAATCCCAATTTTTGTATGCCCATGTAGAGGGGGTGAGGGACGAGTGGAGAGAGCCCGACGTCAGCCCCAACAAGAATTCAGCCATGGGCGAGAAGGATGGGGAGCTTTTCCAACGCCTAACCTCCTTGAGATCCCCACCTATAAGGAGTTACTGTTCGAGGAGAACCTGTATGAGGCCGAACTGGCCCCGGCGGTTGGTGAGCACGAAAACCTGTCCTTCTCATCCCTGGCCTGGCATTACATTATACACTCTTACTAATGTTTGATTTTATGCAGCGATGAAAATTCTCGTCGAGAAGTTGGAGGCTGCCATGCGTCATAAGAGACAAGCGGCCTGGGAGGAAAAGAGGTTGGCAAAAAGGGCATGGAAGAAGGCTTAGGCCGAGCGGCCCAAGTTCCAGAGGCCCCCGCACCTCAGGCAGAAGCGGCTCCTGTGGAGGAGCCGACTAGAGAGGTGCTGGCTGAAGAAGCGGTCCTCCGCCCGGCCGGGGCCAGGCAGAAGAGGGGACCAGTTGGCCCCGCCTAGCAGTGCCGAAGGAGGAAATCCGGCTGCCACCGAAACAGTCGTGGTGGACCTGGACCCCGAAGGGGAGATCCCTGCCACCGCGGATCCAACTGAGGCGGGGTAGGTTGAGGTTGTAGATGGCTCTCCGGCTCCCGCCGAGCCGGAGACAGAAAGGGCTCCCCCATCTGCCAGAGAGGGGGAGGAAACAACAGAGGGGGCCGGCGCCGGGGCGGAGATGACCGACAAACATAGGGCCGAGCCAGGGAACTCATCCCGGCGATCGATACGCACTTTGGCCCGATGGGCGATTGAAAGGTGCTGAGACGGCCACAGCGGCCGACACCCAGACTCTCCTTCCTGGAAGATGCCGAGGAGGTGGTGTATCTTCTGTCGAGGGCGCGATCATGTGAATCAATGCAGAGATGGAACAGCAATCCATTGCTGGAATCCTCGACATGACTTTCGTGTCGGTGCTCCAGGTAATTTTCCGTTCTGGTTCTTTCTTGATGCACTTAAATTGATATGTAGCTAACAAACTATTCGGTGCAGATGGCCAATGGGGCCTTCGCTCTTCGCGAGACGGTGGCCCGATCGGGCGACCTGCTCGGGCGCTCCCAAGAGAGGGTCGACAAATACAAAGGAAGTGCAAGGAGCTGGCCGAGAAGCTCACTCGGCAGCAAGAGGAAGCCAAGGCCCAGAAGGATGACCTAAGTGGCAAGCTCAAGGAGGTGGAGAGCCGAGTGGAGGTCGAATGCGGCCGAGCCTCCGCAGCTGAAACCAAGCTAGCGTTGGTCTCGGCCAGGTTGGAATCGGCCGGACAAGAATTGAAGAGATGGTCCACTAGCTTAAGCATGCGGAGGACCGGGCCGACGCGGCGATGGATGAGACCCGTGATGCCATGGAGAGGGCCGCCGCACCGAGATGGTGGCGATTGAGGCCGAACATAGTCAGGCTGGAGCAATGGCCCAAGCTCAGAACACCGGGGCCTGTGCCGAGGAAGCTGAGAGCCGGGCCAGGGAAGTCGAGGCGCAAGCCAGGGAGGCTGAGGCCGGGCCAACAATGTCGTCGCTGAATTTAGAGCATCATCGGAGTTTGAACAGAAAATGAAAGAATCTAGTATTGATGCCTATGTGAAGGGTTTCAACCGATACAAGATGAAGATGTCTGAGGCCTTCAACATCAACAGCTCTGATCTTGAGACGATCTAGCCGGGGATCTAGATGGAAAGGAGTTGGAGGAGGACGCAGCCGGGGGAGAACCAGGGCCTAGCGGGCCTTGAGATACTTGTATTTTTCTTCTTTTACTTTGTAACCGACCTCGAGTCGGATTTTGTAATTATCAAAAGACATCAATGAAAATAACCTTTTCTTCAAAGCCTTCCTTGTCCTTTATAATTTTCTCGTACATCTGTGATGCCACCGTAGTCCCGCAGACTTAGGCTTGATAGTGATCGAATAGATCCATAAAGGCTCGTGCCGCCAGTTAGGCTTGTTATCCACTAAGTCCCTGGCTAGGTAAGTGTTGAGTTCCCTCACTTGGTCTCCACAATAATGGATTCAACAACCTTCAACCTCATAAAATCTGGTTCAGAAATTTGATCAAACACCTGGAGTGCACCCAGAATTTGTCCCCTTTGTGAGTGAAGATTTAGTCCTTCGATCCTTGCCACTATTTTTAGTTATTCAGGAGATGGAAGAAAGCTTCTAACAACATCAATGATTACCTTTGGTTCCTTGCACACTTCACACAGATTTGAGAGGGTTTCCACATCAAGATCAAGCACAAAATGAGATCTAACATGAACAAACCAGATTTGACAATAAAGAACACCACTTCAATAACCAACAAATCCCACCTATCACAAGCCTCCAAAATAAAGAAAAATACAGCAGTAAAGAAAGATGATAGATAGATGAGATCTCCCCACTATAGCCTGTAGTTTGATCTCTCTAGCTCGGGAATAAACCTACCCCCTTGCCAGCCCAAGTAGACACCGTATTGCTATGCCGCTACCGATCTCAAGCTTACCGATGAAGACAAACTCAAGCCGCCACAAGCACTCTCAAAGAGCTCCCAAAATGTCCAAGATAAAAAACCCTAGCTCATCCACACATCCTTTTTATATGGACTCCCATAATAACCAAAATACCCATGACCCAATAAAACCAAACAAACATAACAAAAGACTTATACCAAATGACAAAAGACAAGATAAGATAATATGAAAGACATTATAAGGATCAACTAGTAGCATCAAGTGGGTCCAATGTGCTTCCTCCCACTTTGTCTTGAATTCATGCGCTCCTACGCCTTGGTGCTTCACCATTCCCTCCCCTTCGAGAACTCCCTTGTCCTCAAGGGATAGGTTCGAAAATTGTTTGGCCACATCCTCATAGTCTTCCCATGTTGCTTCCTCCACCAGTAGCCCTTTCCAATGAATCAATACTTGCCACAATACTTGCCACACATTATTACTTTCCTTGCCTTTCTTATGCTTCCGATAACGAAGAACCGCTTCGGGCTTTAGTAATATTGTTCCTTCCTCATCAAAAGAAGGCAGCTCTTCAACAACATACTCCAGTTCTCCCATCATTTTCTTCAATGCAGTCACATGAAACACAGGATGAAGGAGAGAAGATTCAGGTAATTCTAACTTATATGCTACCTCTCCAATGCACTTCAACACCTTAAAGGCCCATAGTAGCGTTGTGAAAGCTTGACATTAAATCTCTTCTTGAGTGATTTTTGCCTATATGGTTGTAACTTGAGATATACATAGTCCTCGGGTTCAAAGCTTACATCCCTCCTGCCTTGGTCATAATACTTTTTCATTGTATTTTGTGCCTTCATGAGTGCCTTCTTTACATTAGTAAGAACTCCATCTCTTGTTCTCAACTCCTCCTCCACCTCATCATTCTTGGCTCTTCCCTTTTCATAACTATTCAACATGGGAGGTGACCTTCCATATGTTACCTCGAATGGGTTTGTGTTGATGGAAGCATGATATGTGGTGTTGTACCAATATTCAGCCCATGGAAGGTACTCTTTCCATCTTGATTGTTCATTATGACAATAGCACCTAAGGTATTGCTCCAATGTCCGGTTTACCACCTCCGTTTGCCCATCCGTTTGGGGGTGATAGGATGAACTAGCTTTCAGCTTGCTACCTTGCAAAGTGAAGAGTTCTTGTCAAAAAGAACTATGAATAATGCTCCCCGATCCATCACAATACTCTGTGGTATTCTATGCAACTTTACCATATTTTTAATGAAAATTTTTGCTACACTACTAGCGGTGAAAGGATGCCGAAGAGTATAAAATGCGCACTTTTGCTTAATCTATCCACAACAACCAAGATGGCTTCATATCCTCTACTCGTCAGTAGTCCTTCCACAAAGTCCATAGAGAGATCTTCCCAAATCCTTGCCGATATTGGTAATGGTTGTAGCAAACCCATTGGAGCCCTTTGATCATATTTAACTTTTTGGCATATATTACATTTGGCCACCATTTCCTTCACCTCCTTCTTTAAGCCCTCCCAATAGAAGAAATGTTTCACCTTAAGATATATTCTCAACCATCCGGAGTGTCCCCCTTCTTTGCTATGGTGGAATGAGTCAATATCTCCTCCCGCAGCCCGGTACACATGGAACATAAATACAATCACCATAGTACAGCAATCCACTCCTTATTTTGTAGCCCTCAACTCCCATCTCTCTTTTCTTAAGCTTTTCACAAATCTCCAATGACTCTTGTCAAATTGCACCACTTCACGCACCTTGTCCCAAACCTCCCATTCAGCACCACTAAGAGCATGCAAACTTGCTTCATTTTCAGCATAAACCGTCCACAACATAGAGCTCCCTTCCTTCCTGGATAAAGCATCGGCCACCTTGTTTCCTTCCCCGATTGGTAGACTATGTCATACTCAAAACCCAACAACTTTACCATGAATTTTTGCTGCTCGGTGTGACAATTTTTGCTCTAAAAGATGCCCCAAAGGTTGTTGATCGTCACAATTGTGAACCGCCTACCCAAAAGATATGGTCTCCAAACTTTGACTGCATGTATTACCGCTAACATCTCACGGGCATATGTGCTCCAAGTTTTCTTTATAGGACCCAACGCTTTGGAAAGGAAAGCTAATGGTCTTCTTCTTGCACTAACACCGCTCCAATTCCTTCCCACTAGCATCGGTATACACTTGAAAGGCTTCTCAAAATTTGGTAGTGCCAAAAATGAAATTTGAGTCATAGCCCACTTCAAGTCTTCAAATGCTTGTTTCGCCTCATCACTCCATACAAAACTATCTTTTCCCAACATGGATGTTAAAGGTTTAGCAATCAGCCCATAGTTCTTCACAAACCTTCTATAGTAGCCGGTGAGTCCCAAAAATCCCCTCAATGCAGTGATATTGGAAGGTAGTGGCCAATCCACCATAGTTTCTATCTTCTTGTTATCAACCTTCCCCATTTCTAGAAATGATATGTCCAAGATACTCCAACTCTTCTTGAACAAACTCACATTTTGCTAACTTGACAAAGAAATGGTGCTCCTCCAAACCCAAGCACCATCTCCAAATGACCAACATGTTCTTCCATAGACTTGGAGTATATAAGAATGTCATCAAAAAATACTAGCACAAATTTGCACAACAAAGGCTTGAATACCTCATTCATGGCAGCTTAAATGTGGAGGAGGCATTGCACAACCCAAATGGCATGACAAGGTATTCATAGTGTCCCGAGTGTGTTCTGAAAGCCGTTTTGTGCACATCTTTCTTCATTCTGATTTGATGGTACCCCGCTCTCAAATCCAATTTGGTGAAGACCACCGCACCATGTAACTCATCCAACATCTCATCCACCATAGAAATGGAAAATGGTCCTTCACTGTAGCTTCATTTAGGGCCCTATAGTCGGTGCAAAACCTCCATGAACCATCCTTCTTCCTTACCAACAACACCGGTGAAGAGAAGGGACTAGTACTGGGTCGAATCAACCCTTGGTTCAGCATTTCTTCCACTTGCCGCTCTATTTCTCCTTTCTGAAAATGGGCATAACGATAAGGGAGAACATTCACAGGTCTTGTCTCATCCCGTAGAACAATTCGGTGATCAAAGGACCTACTTGGTGGCAACCCATTTGGTAGCTCCAAAATATTTTTGTGCTCTTCAATCACACGCCTTATTGAAGTAGGTAGTTGCCACAATTTTTCTGCTTCACCCTCTTCACTTGCTTCCCATCATCTCGTGCTTGATTGGTATTTGCTAGTACAATGGCAAAACAACATGCACCACTCCGGTATAATTTTTTCATCATATTTGCTTATATTGCTGAATTTCTTTGGAAATTAGTGCTTTTCAAACCCTCTTTTTGCCACCAAATTTGAATTCCATTGTCATAGACCCATAGTCGGTCAATACCCTTCCAACACTCTTCAACCAAGCACTTCCAAGTACTATATCAAAGCCTACAATAGTGATGACATACAGATCCGTAACAATCTTAACACCTTGAACATTGATCTCCACATTCTGTACCACCTCATCACACTTCAGCTTTTCCCTATTGGCAACCTTTACCTTAAATGATTCAACCGCTACTCCCCAGAGTCCAATCCTCTTGATAATGTCAGCATTAACAAAGTTGTGGGATGACCCACTATCCACCAACAAAGTCACTTCATGTTTTTCAATCCATGCCTGAGCCACATAGTGGATGGTGCTTTTACCCCTGACATAGCATGAAGGGACAACTCCGCTTCCTCTCCCTCAATGCCACTCCATGGACCATTTCATCTTCGGATTCACCACTGAAATTTTCAGCACCTTCATCATCGCTATTATCCATAATCATGAACACTTGGCCCGTCTTGCACTTATGTTCCTTACTCCACTTTTCTCCACACTTGAAACACAACCCCTTCTTTATACGTTCTTGTACCTCATCTTTGGATAGTTTTTTACCTCCTTTTTGCCTTTGGTGGGTTCTTCCAAAATTTTTTTCCTTTCCATGATGCATTGGATGACTTTCCAACTTGCCCATCCTTGCCTTGACGTTTTTCAGCATAGTAGCTATCTTCCAAAATTTTCACCATCTTCATTGCCTCTTGTAGATGCCTTGGTTGTTTCAATTTGAGTTCCCTAGCCAACCATGGTTTTAGTCCTTCAAAAAAAGCCCCCATAAGTGCCTCTTTCGACCAACCCCTCACCAACGTTTGGAGTCATCTAAACTCTTCAATGTAACTTTGCACCTTCCCTTCTTGTTTCAGTTTGGCTAATTGTCCATGGTGATTTACCACCGGGGATGGTCCCTAATGTTCCATGAATTCATGTTCAAAGGCCGTCCAACCAAGCTTCCTTCCTTCTTGTTCAAATCTGAATTTGAGCCACCGCCACCATTTACCAGCCTTCCCATCCATGAAGAAACAAGCCACATCTACCCTCTCATCTCTGGGCACCTCATACACATGAAAATAGTGTTGGGCTTTGTCCAACCACTCATGAGGATCTCCACCATCAAAGCAAGGAAAATCAATCTTTGGTTTTCTTGGTTTCTGATCATGGTAACTCCCCTCCCTTCTATCGTGTCCATCTCTATTCCCACGCCATCCATGTCTCCTTCGTAGCCCATAGTAATGCCCATGACCAACAGCCCTCCTCCTACGCAATGACCATCCATCATCAGAAGCCTCACTGTTCTCTTCCTAGGAGTACCAATCATCTGTCTATGCCTATGGTAAGAATCCCGTGAATATGCTGAATTATCAAGCCATCTCTCCACTGCAATCCCTCTGCCTTCAACTCTGCCTCTCCGCCTCCTTTCTTCCCATTCCGGCTCCTTCTCATGCCTTGATCTTTTCGAATCAGAGTCACCATGAGATGCATGTCTTTTATCTGCATGTCGCCTAGTAGGTCTAGAATTGTTGGACCGTCCATCCCTTCTCTCCCCATCATGTTCCACACTTCTTCGCTCCATGCGCTCCCTTCTCTCCGTGGTGTTAAGGGAGAGTTGATTAATGGCGGCCTTCATTTCAGCTAATGCTACCATAATTTCTTTTTGGTTCTTTTCCAATGCTTTGAACCTCGCTCGGTTAGAGCCCTGTGTTGCTTCCCGCTCCATGACTTTCCAAAACCAAAAGAGGTACCTTGAGTCCCCCACTGCGATATACTCTCAATGAAAGCAACAAATTTGTTGAGTTTCCTCACTTGGGCTCCACAACAATGGGTTTAACAACCTCCAACCTCACAAAATCTGGTTCATAATTTGATCAAACACCTAGAGTGCACCCAGAATTTATCTCCTTTGTGAGTGAAGATTTAGTCCTTCAATCCTTGCCACTATTTTTAGATGTTGTTCGGAAGGTGGAAGAAAGCTTCTGATACATCAATTATTACCCTTGGTTCCTTGCACACTTCACATAGATTTGAGAGGGTTTCCACATCAAGATCAAGCACAAAATAAGATCTAACATGAACAAACTAGATTTGACAACAATGAAGAACACAACTTCAATAACCAACAAATCCCACCTATTATAAACCTCCAAAACAAAGAAAAATACAGTAGTAAAGAAAGATGATAGATAAATGAGATCTTCCCACTACAGCCAGTGGTTTGATCTCTCTAGCTCGGGAATAAACCTATCCTCTTACCAGCTCAAGTAGACACTGTATTGCTATGCCGCTACCGATCTGAAGCTCGCCGATGAAGAAAAACTCAAGCGGCCATAAGCACTCTCAAAGAGCTCCCAAAATGTCCAAAATAAAAACCCTAGCTCATCCATACATCCTTTTTATATGGACTCCCATAATGACCAAAATACCCATGACCCAACAAAATCAAACAAATATAACAAAAGACACATACCAACATGACAAAAGACAAGATAAGATAATATGAAAGACATTATAAGGATCAACTAGTAGCATCAAGTGGGTCCAATGTACTTCCTCCCGCTTTGTTCTGAATTCGTGCGCTCCTATGCCTTGGTGCTTCACCAGTAAGCAAGGTAGTTTATCACTGGCTGCGGGAGAATCTAGATGCGCCTGGACGACCTTTAGAACCATCTTAGGGACTCGCATGTGAACTCAGGGGATAGCCTGAATGGGTACAAGGCTGCCAGATCCACGAACAACCTTGGGGGTTTGTGTGTCAGCCCGAGGGGCGACTCAACCAGGCACGGAGTTATTAGAGACTTGAACCGACTCGGGGGTATCTCCTTGCCGGGAAGAGTAGTGTCCTATTAGCCATAATGCCAGTGAGCTCCTTTTGAACCACCTCAAGGATTTGTGTGCCGGTCCGAGGGGTGACTCGATCGGGTACAGAGCTGTTAGGGACTTGAACCGACTTGAGGGCATCTCCTTGCCGAGCCGGGTGGTGTCCCATTAGCCGTGATGCTGGTGAGCTCCTTTTGAACCACATCGGGGGTTTGTGTACTGACCTGAGGGGCGACTCGATCGGATACAGAGCTGTTAGAGACTTGAACTGACTCGGAGGCATCTCCTTGCCAGGCCGAGTGGTGTCTCGTTAGCCATGATGCTGGCGAGCTCCTTTTGAACCACCTTGGAGGTTTGTGTGCCGGCCCGAGGGATGACTTGATCGGGTACAGAGCTGTTAGAGACTTGAACTGACTCGGGGGAATCTTCTTGCCAGGCCAAGTGGTGTCCCGTTAACCATGATGCCAGCGAGCTACTTTTGAACCACCTCGAAGGTTTGTGTATCGGCTCGAGGGATGACTCGATCGGGTATATAGCTGTTAGGGACTTGAACCAATTTAGGGGCTCTCCTTGCTGGGCCGAGTGGTGTACCGTTAGCCGTGATACCAGCGAGCTCCTTTTGAACCACCTTGGAGGTTTATGTGCCGGCTCGAGGAGCGACTCGACTGGGTACAGAGCTGTTAGGGACTTGAACCGACTCAGAGGCATCTCCTTGCCGGGCCGAGTGGTGTCCCGTTAGCCATGATGCCGGCGAGCTCCTTTTGAACCATCTCAGAGGTTTGTGTGCCGGCCCGAGGGGCGACTCGATCGAGTAAAGAGCTGTTAGGGACTTGAACTGACTCGAAGGCATCTCCTTGCCAGGCCCAGTGGTATCCTATTAGCCGTGATGCCGGCAAGCTCCTTTTGAACCACCTCGGGGATTTGTGTGCCAGCTTGAGGGGCGACTCAATCGGGTACAGAGCTGTTAGGGACTTGAACCGACTTGGGGGCATCTCCTTGCCGGGCCGAGTGGTGTCCCATTAGTTGTGATGTAAGTGAGCTCCTTTTGAACTATCTTGGGGGTTTGTGTACCGGCCTGAGGGGCATCTCAACCAGGTACAGAGCTGTTAGGGACTTGAACTGACTCTAGGGC
Organism: Calamus simplicifolius; assembly: GCA_900491605.1. Classification (NCBI taxonomy): domain Eukaryota; kingdom Viridiplantae; phylum Streptophyta; class Magnoliopsida; order Arecales; family Arecaceae; genus Calamus; species Calamus simplicifolius. The sequence goes on along the minus strand of UESW01001676.1, from coordinate 238,458 downwards.
ATTTCCTTACCGGGCCGAGTGGTGTCCCATTAGCTGTGATGCAGGTGAGCTCCTTTTGAACCATCTTAGGGGTTTATGTGCCGGCCCGAGGGGCGACTCGACCGGGTACAGAGCTGTTAGGGACTTGAACCGACTTGGGGGCATCTCCTTGCCGGACCGAGTGGTGTCCCATTAGCCGTGATGCCGGCGAGCTCCTTTTGAACTACCTCAGAGGTTTTTGTGCCGACTCGAGGGGTGACTCGACCAGGTACAGAGCTGTTAGGGACTTGAACTGACTGGGGGCATCTTTTTGCCAGGCCGAGTGGTGTCTCGTTAGCCGTGATACCGACGAGCTCCTTTTGAACCACCTCGGAGGTTTGTGTGCTGGCCCGATGAGTGACTCGATCGGGTACAGAGCTGTTAAGAACTTGAACCGACTTGAGGGCATCTCCTTGCCAGACCGAGTGGTGTCTCGTTAGCCGTGATGCTGGCGAGCTCTTTTCTTTTGAGATATGGTCCTCGATCATAGGGAAGAATCGAGTATGGTGTTGAAAGAGATCCTGTATTGCCAATCATGTGAGGAGATACATTATTGATAGTACCGGCGAAGGTTATCCACATTCTAGGTATGCGAGATGGGTCGGCCGCTTAGCTCTTCAATTCAGTATGTCCCCTGGTGAAGCGTCTCAGTAACACGGTAAGGACCTTCCCAATTGGGGGACAGTTTGCCTCCCTCCATCAGTTTAGATACCTCAGCCTTCCTGAGAACTAGATCCCCAGAGCGGAACACTTTGGGACGCACCCAAGCATTGTAATACTTGGCCGCCCGCTGGCGGAAGGTTGCCATCCATAGCCATGCTCGATCATGCACCTCATCAATAAAGTCTAGGTTGGCCCTTATCAAGGCGGAGTTGTCTTCCTTGCTGTAGGATTCCACGCGCGGGCTTGGTAGGCCGATTTCAATGGGGATGACCACCTCGGATCCAAAAACGAGGCTGAAGGGGGTCTCGCCCGTCGAAGCCCTTGGAGTCATGTGGTACGCCCATAGCACGCTAGGAAGCTCTTCCACCCACCGGCCCTTGGATCCATCCAGCCGAGTTCTAAGTCCCCTGAGGATGGTGCGATTCATGACCTCGTCCTTCCCGTTGGTCTGCGGGTGGCCAACAGAGGTGAACGGGTGGCGGATGCCTAAATCGGTGCAAAAAGTCTTGAATGTGGCGTTATCGAACTGTCGGCCATTGTCAGTGATGAGAGTATGAGGCAGGCTGAAGCGACATATGATAGACTTCTAGAATAAGGCTTGACCTTGCTCTCAGTGATCTTGGCTAGCGCTTCGACTTCAACCCACTTGGTGAAGTAGTCGATGGTGACAAGCAAAAATCTTCGTTGACTTGATGCCGGAGGGAATGGTTCGAGGATGTCCATTTCCCACTGGGCAAAGGGCCATAGGGCCGAGAGCAGGCTCAAAGGAGCGGATGGCTGACATTGGATACACGCGTGGCGCTGGCAGCCATTGCACTTTTGAACCAGCTTAGCGGCGTCTTCTCTCATGGTGACCCAGAAGTAGCCGGAGGGCCTTTTGGGCCAGCGACCTACCCACCAGGTGATTTTCACAGATGCCTTCATGGATTTTCCCGAGGATGTAGTCGGTGTCAACATGTCCTACATATTTAGCAGGGGGTAGGAGAATGACCTTCTGTACAAATGCCCGTCTAGGAGGGTGAACTTGGAGGCTCTCCATTTGAGCAACATGGCTTCATCGCAATTAGTGGGGAGAGTGCCATTCGTGAGGTAACGGATGTATGCATCCATCCAAGTCGGCTCTTGGTGAGCGGAAGGACTTCCTCTTTGTCCTCAATGCTGGGCCTTTCCAGGTGCTCGATGTAGGCATCCCTCGTGATGCCGTTAGTTGAGGTGGCCAAGCAGGAAAGGGTGTCAGCTTTGGCATTCTCGCTCTGAGGGATGTAGCTGATGCTGTAGTAAGTTAGTAGGAAAACTAAGAGCCGAACCTTGCACAAGTACTGGGCCATGGTGGGGTCCTGTGCCTCGTACTTCCCGTTGATTTTCCTAGAGACAAGTTGCGAATCAGTGAAGGCCCCGAGCCGCCTTACTTCAAACTCCTGGGCTAGCCTCAACCCTGCCAAGAGAGCTTCGTACTCGGCCTGGTTGTTCGTGGCTTTGAACAGAAACCGAAGGGCATATTTCACCTTTTCTCCTTCCGGGCCCGTGAGGATGAGGCCGGTACCACTTCCTTGGGAGTTCGAGGCACCGTCCATGTGGAGAATCCAAAATTCTCCGCCATCGCCCGGCTCAGCATCAGGTTGCTTCATGGAGATCTCCTCGGCTGAATCCTCCGCCCAGGTGCACTCGACCAGGAAGTCAGCTAGGACCTGGGACTTCAGAGCCGGCCTTGCATGAAAAGAGAGGTCGAACTCTCCCAGCTTAATGGCTCATTTGGCAAGTTGGCCTGAGGTGTCTAGACAAACCAAAATGGCTCGGAGGGGTTGGTCCGTGAGCACCACAATGGGATGAGCCTAGAAATATGGACGGAGATGCTGGGCGAAGACAATCAGGGCGAAGATGATCTTTTCTGTCTTGGAGTATCTGACTTCCGCATCGTGAAGCACCTTGCTTACATAATATATAGGCTTCTGGGTCCCGTCGGCGTCGAGACACACCAAAATGGAGCTGACGGCTTCTGAAGAGATGACGAGATAAAGGAAAAGACTCTCCCTATCCTTCGGCTTCGATAGGAGTGGCGAGGAGGACAGGAATGCCTTTAATCCCCCGAAGGCCTTTTGACAGTCGTCTGTCCACTCGAACCCGTTGATCTTTCACAGGGCTTTGAAGAAGGGCAAGCACCTTTTGGCTGATTTAGAAAGGAAATGACTTAGGACCGCCACCCTTTCGATGAATCGCTGCACCTCCTTCTCGCTGGGTCACTATGAACCCCAAGAACTTACCCGCCGTGATGCTGAAGGCGCATTTCTTTGGGTTCAACTTGACTTGAAAATGGAGAAGGTTGCTAAAAGTCTCCTCCAAATCAGAAACATGGTCAAAGGCACGGGCACTCTTTGTAAGCATATCATCCACATAAACCTTCATGTTTTGGCCTAGTTGATCTTAGAAGACTTTGTTCATCAACCTTTGATAGGTCGCTCCCGCATTCTTGAGGCCGAAAGGTATTACTTTGTAACAATAAATGCCCTTCTCGGCCATGAAAGAAGTGTGCTCCTCGTCGCTTGGGTCCATCTTTATTGGTTGTATCCAGAGAAAGCATCCATGAAGCTAAGAAGCTCATGGCCAAAGGTAGAGTCCACCAGCTGGTCGATCTGGGATAGAGGGAAGCTATCTTTTGGGCATGTCTTGTTGAGGTCAGTGAAGTCGATGCAGATTCTCCAGTTTCCATTGCTTTTCAGACCATAACTATGTTGGCTAACCAGCTTGGGTAATGTGCTTCTCGAATATGGTTGGCAGTGAGCAACTTGCTGACCTCCTCATCTATAGCTCTTTACCGCTTGGGGGTGAAGCTTCTCTTCCTTTGGCGAATCGGACGGTGCTTTGGGTCAAGGTTGAGTTTATGGGTGATTACCTCCGGAGGGATGCCGAGCATGTCGGACGCCGACTAGGCAAATATGTCTGGGTTGGCCCGCAGGAAGGTCAAAAGGCAGTTGCGGTCCTCTAGAGGAAGAAGTCCGCCGATGAGCACTGCCTTTGATGGGTCATCTCCTAGTGGAAAAGTCAAGAGCTGCTCGGTCGGCTCTCCTCCCTTGCTGGACTCCTTGGGGTCGGGCACCTCCGAAGCCAGCTCGGCCTCCTGAGGACTTGAAGCCGTATGGTAGCAGGGCAGGATCGGGCTGACTTCACCCCGCATCTCACTGACCCCGCTACTGGTGGGAAACTGCACAAGCAGTCGTCTGGTGGAGATGACTGCATCTAGAAGATTGAGGCCCGGTCGCCTGAGAATGGCATTATATGCCAAGGGAACTCGTACAACTAGGAACCTCATGACAACTGTGCTCTGGCAAGGTGGCATTCCGGCCGTCACTGGTAAGGAGATTTTACCTTCTACCCTCACCGAGTCTTCTGTGAATCCAACTAGAGGAGCCGCTATGGGCTGGAGAGAATCAATAGACAAGCTTATCCTAACAAATGCATCGTAAGTAAGGATGTCAGCTGAGCTACCACTATCAACTAGGATCCTCTTTACAAGGTGCTTGGTAATTGTCATCGAGACGATAATGCTTTCATTGTTTACATTCTCTACTACTGTTGACTCCCCCCTGGGAATTACATTATCCGACATTTCCCCCCCTCTTGGCCGCTTGGATGAAGAGGCTGCCCCCAGAACACCATTCCTATTGTTCGCTCCGTCAGGGCATTGTTGATAGCAGCTTGAGTAGGCAGAAGCCCCATGAGAGCTGGCACCGGTTGGGGTGCCTTCTGGATATACTTCCTGAGGTAGCCCCATTGGATGAGCTCCTCGATGGTGCACATTGCTGTAACAATTATCGATGTCATGGCCGTAGTCCCTGTGGATGTGGCAGTAGCGGCTTTTGTCGTGGGGAAAGCCTTTCTTCATAGAGGGGGTCGCTGGAGGTAGGGCTCACCCTCAATCTCCATGAAGATATGAGAGCAAGGGGCAAGGAGAGTGTGAGCTCACTTTCCGGAGGGGCGAGACTTCAATGTCGGTTGTTTGATCGGCGAGGCGGCTTGGGCTTTTGGGGGTGAGAGGGTCCGTTGGCTCGGGACGGGCAGGCTTTTCGGTTGGATCCTCTCGCAAACTCCTGGCGGGTAAGGTCGGCCTCATCCGCACGGATGTATTTCTGTGCCCAAAGGAGGAGGTCAAAGTAGGTGCCGAAAGGCTTCTTGTCCAAAGAGAAGGTAAAGCAGGAAGAGAGAAGTCCCTGCTTCAATGCCAACGTCGCCACCGCATCGTCTAGATGGTAGACTTCAAGGGCGGCAGTTTGAATCAGGCTATGAAGTCCCGAAGTGACTCTCCTTCCTTTTGGTGCACGAAGAAGAGTCTGTCTGCCACCGCGGGATTCTCTGGCAAGCATCGAAGTGTGCCAAAAACACCATTTCCAGCTCCCGAAAGGAATCGATGCTGTGAGGGACAGACGGGAGTGCCAGGCGCGGGCGGCTTTCCGTAGGGTGGTGGGAAAAGCCTTGCACAAGAGGGCATCCATAGCCCCCTGGACTTACATGAGTGCTTTGTAACTTTGAGATGATCGAGGAGATCCATCGTACCATCATACAGATCCAGCTGAGGGAGGCGGAATCTAGAGGGAACAAACTCCTCCAATATTCAACAAGTGTAGGAAGGATGGGTGTCATACTCCTCCTCCGGCAGGTTATTAATTTTTCTACCGAGTTCATCCAGCCATCAGTGGTACTCATCCAGGCGCTCCTCCGCCTGGCGGCTGATTGCTAGCACCCTCCTGGATAGCTTGGAGGATGATGAAGAATAAGATGGAGACGAATGCGGGAGGTGAGACCTCCGCTTTGGTTCTTCCTGGCATTGATGCTCCAGGGGAAACCTGCTCGGGTCATGGTTAGGAGAATGTGGCCTCTTAAGGGGCTCCCGACGATGTCTTCTGGGAGAGACTTGACGGTGGCCAGCCTCTTGCTGGGGAGATCTTTCTCTCGCAGACTGCTGGCTAGCAAGCGGTGGAGCAGTCTAGTGTTGGGTGGCCACGGACTGCTACTCCTGGAGTCCGTGGACCATAGCAGTGAGGGCTTGAACTTGCTGAGCAAGTGCCACCAGCTGATCAGCTGGAGCAGCTGCATCTTGTGGTAGGTGAACGACTGGAGGATCGACAGTGGGAAGATTGACTTCTTGCTGCCTAGCTGGCGGGGGATGCCTCCTAGGGTAATTGGAGGAGACGTCTTGAGCCCGCATCACCACCATTGCTCAATGGACAAAGGGGGGAACATTCGCGAGCAGATGCTATGGGGTTCGTCTTCCTCCTCTTCTTCCACTTCCTGGCGCGCCAATCTGATGATGCCCGATCACCGAACTTAGATGCTGGGAAAATGTGTCCACTTGCTGACGGGGTCCTCGCCAAGGTGGATGACCTGCAAGAAGTCCAAGACCGGAGGGAGCTCCGGTAGGGACCCTTCGATGCCCAAGTTAGCAACCGAGGTCACAATTGAAGGGGAGCTCAAGAGAGCTCCTTAGAGGCAGAAAGTGCTTCGAGAGTTGGAGTCTTTCTGGGTTGTAGTGTAGGTGAGCATTTGTGTTTACATACCTGAGCTTCGAGTTGACTTACCCTTTTATAGGCATTTGACATTTGTATAGGGAATAGCCACGCAAAGTTCCATGAGAAAGGAATGTTGCGGAACACGTGGAAGTTAAGTAAGTTTGGGCTGGTCGGTAGGCTTTGTCCCATCGGAGAGGGGAGCTAGCGATTGATGGGCCAGGTCCCATCGGTCGGTGGGGCTAGTTGGTAGGTGGGCCCGGTCCCATCGATGGTGTGGCCAGGCGGTAGGTGGGCCTGGCTGTGTTAGGTTGCACAGGTCAAAAAGTTGGTGGGCCTGGTGGATGGGGCCGCCTTGGCTTATTCGGAGAAGCCGGGGTCGCAGAGGACCATCGGAGCCGCACGAGGCCAACGCGGAGGAACCGAGGCAGATGGGGCCAACTTGGAGAAGTCGGGACCGTCTCGGTGACTCGGAGAGGTCGGGGCCGACGTGGAGGAGCCGGGGCAGATATGGGGCCAACTCAGAGAAGTCGGGACCGCCTCGGCGACTCGGAGAGGTTGGGGCGCACGGGGCCAATGTGGAGGAGCCGGGACAGATGTGGGGCTGACTTGGAGAAGTCGGAACCACCTCGGCCGACTCGGGGAGGTATCGCTTCGGCCTGTCCTCGGCCGACTTGGAGAGTCGAGGTGAACACGCCCGCCACATGAATTTTGCCGTAGTTATCCACGTGGCTCCATCAGCCACATCAATACGTGTTTCAAGTCTTTTTTTATCCCTAACATTTAGTCTTATCTAATCCAAAAAGATTATCTCTTTCCAACATTCTTAAAGCGTTATCCTGCGGTTATGGGATTGATACTGCAAACGCCACCATCAAAGTGATGAACCAAGACCTTTTGGATCGTTTTGATGGGACTAATTTTACTTGCTGGCAAGATAAATTGAAGTTTCTGTTGATAGCCCTAAAGATTTTCTATGTTCTTGATCCTGATCTTGAAGCAATTCCAGAACCTTCTGACAAGGACTCTGAAGAGAAAAAGGTAGCACGTAAGAAACGATAAGAGGATAAACTCATATGTCGTGGTCATATTTTGAATGCCCTATTAGATCGTCTCTATGATCTATACACTGATAATCCATCTGCAAGAGATATCTGGAAAGCATTAGAATTCAAATATAAGGCTGAGGAGGAAGGTAAAAAAAAATTTGATCCCTAAATATTTTAATTTCAAAATGCTTGATGAAAAACCTATTTTGCTTCAAGTACATGAATTGCAAGTTATTGTGAGCAAACTGAGGGCTGTGAAGATTGAACTTCCTAAATCTTTCCAAGTTGGTGCCATTATAGCAAAATTACCATCTTCTTGAAAGGCTACAGAAAAAAGTTACTTCATAATTCTAAAGATTTTTCTTTGGAAAATATTCAAAAACACCTACGAATCGAAGAGGAATCGAGGGAAGAGATAAGAATGAAAATTCTTATGAAGCCCTTACTAAGGCAAATGCAATGAGTAAGCTCTTATAGGCCAATAAAGGCAACCAAAATAAAAAAAAATTCCTAGGCCTAAAAAGGATCAAGGAAAGTTCAAGAAATCTAAAAACAAAAGGTGACCAAGGGAGCATGCTTTGTCTATGGCAAATCTGGGCATTATGCTCGTGATTGCAGGTTTAAGAAGAAAGCTAACCAAGAGGCAAAGGTGAACTCCATGAAGGACAATGAAGAGATTATTGTTGCTGTGAGTGAGATCAATGCTTTCAAGGCAAGATTCCTGGCTGATGGTATGATACGTATGCCATAGTCCATGTTTGTTATGATAGGTCACTGTTTAAAACCTATCATGAAGAAATTGATGGACATGAGATTCAAATGGGAAATGAAGGCCGATCCAAGGTGTTAGGTAAAGGAACTATGGAACTTTTCTTCACTTATGGAAAGAAAATTACCTTAACTAATGTTCTTCATGTCCCTGATATGAATAGGATTTAGCTAGTGGGGATCTTTTGGAAAACCTGGAAAAAAATCTGTGTATGAAGCGGGAAAACTGATTTTATCCGTAATGGTATCTTTGTTGGAAAAGGCTATTCATGTGATGGAATGGTCAAATTATGTATTGCTGATAATGCTATTAATAATAATGATCCTTCTACTTATATGGTTGATTTTGTTTCTTTATGGCATGGTAGATTAGCACATGTAGGAATTAGTACAATGAAGAGAATGATTAAATGTAGTTTAATTTTTGTGATAATGTTGATAAATTTAAAAAATATGAAATATGTGTTAAATCAAAGATGGTAAAGAAACCTTTTAGTAATGTTGAAAGAAATTCTCAATTATTAGATCTCATACATTCAGATATATGTGAACTAAATGGTATGTTAACTAGAGATGGTAGTAGATAGTTTATCACATTTATAGATGATTGCTCAAGATTTACTTATGTTTATTTATTGAAACATAAATATGAGGCTTTTAAAATGTTTAAAGTTTATAAAGCTGAAGTAGAAAATCAATTAAGAAGAAAAATCAAAGTTCTTAGAAGTGATAGAGGAGGAGAATATTTTTCAAATGATTTTAATATATTTTTGAAGAAAATGATATTATTCATGAATGTTCTGCACCTCAAATACCTGAACAAAATGGTTTGGCTGAAAGAAAAAATAGAACTTTTCTTGAAATGATTAATGTAATGTTATTAAATACTAAATTGTCATTCAATTTATGGGGTGAAGCTCTTCTTACTGCTTGTTCTATTTTTAATAGAATTTTTAAAAATAAATAAAATTTCTCCTTATCAATTATGGCAAGAAAGAAAACCCAATATAGGGTATTTCAAAGTGTGGGGGTATCTTGTGTATTACAAAAATAATGATCCCAAACGGACCAAGTTGGGTCCAAGAGGAATTAGATGTGCTTTTGTAGGTTGTTCTATAAATAGCAAGGCATATAACTCTTAAATTTAGAGTCTAATGTAATAATAGAATCTAGAGATGTGAAATTTTTGAGCATTTATTAATTTCAGAAAATAAATCTCAAACTCTTATTAGTGGAGGATCACAATTGAAGATATATTCTAAGACTAAAGATCAACAACCTAGTGAACCTCGTAAAAGCAAAAGAATACGGAAAGCAACAGAATTAGGACATGATGAGATTGACTCTCAACTTATCTCCTTTTACTTAGTAGAAGGAAATAGAAAAAAAGTTATGAGAACAACTCCTTTTATTCTTCAAGTTGAAGATGATCCTAAAACTTACAAGAAAGCTATGTATTCTAGAGATGCTGCTTTTTGGAAAGATGCTATAAATGATGAAATGGATTCTATTATGTTAAACCATACTTGGGAACTTGTTGATTTATCCCATGGTTCTAAACCCATTGGTTGTAAGTGGGTGTTTAGAAGAAAGTACCATACTAATGGAACTCTTCATACTTTTAAGGCTAGATTAGTAGCAAAGGGGTTTCGACAAAAGGAAGGAATTGATTATTTGATACATATGCTCCAATAGCAAGAATAACTTCCATTAGAATTTTATTTGCTTTAGCATCAATTCATGATCTTCATGTTCATCAAATGGATGTTAAAACTGTATTCTTAAATGCTGATCTTAATGAAGAGGTTTACATGGAACAGCTAGAAGGCTTCGTCTTGCCTGGAAATGAACATAAAGTGTGTAAGCTTTTAAATCACTATATGGTTTAAAACAACCACCCAAACAGTGGCATGAAAAAATTGAATTTGCTATTCTTTCAAATGGTTTTGTTCATAACATTGCTGATAAATGTTTTTATACAAAAGTATGTGATGAATATGTGATATTTGTTTGTTTATATTGATGATATGTTAATAGTGAGCAATGACATGAGAGGTGTCATAGAAACAAAGAGGTTTCTATCTTCCACATTCAAAATGAACGATCTTGGACATGTAGATACCATTCTAGGTATCAAAATAACTAAAGATAGTGGGGGTTATTTTTTGAGCCAAACTCATTATATAGAGAAAGTGTTGAACAAATTCAACCACTTAAAAATTAAGGAAGCTAGTACCCCGATTGATCCAAGTATCAAGCTTCTAAAGAATGATAGAAGAGTTGTAGCTCAAATTGAATATGCAAGTGCTATTGGTAGCCTTATGTATGCGGCTCAATGTACAAGACTAGATATAGCATTTGCTATTAGTAAATTAAGTAGATTTACTAGCAACCCAAGCTATGAGCATTGGAAGGCCATTGAGAGAGTTCTGGTTATCTTAAGAAAAACAAGAATCATGGTGTGATGCCCCTCCCAATAGTCCCCATTGGGAAATTAGAAATTGGTTGAGTGGTTTATAACCGGTTAAGCAAGAAGGACAAGGCACCAATTGGATCCCTTTTTGGGTATGGTGGCCCAAGTTGGTGTGGACCTTGTCCGTCTTGCTTTCTTGTAACGAAATGGGCCCATGGGCCCGGTCATTATAATATGGTATCAGAGCCATGTACCAGTTGGAAGTGCAGGAGCTAAGTGCCACACAAGGCAAAGTGCTACATCCATGGGGGATGGGAGCCACCTCTTGAACCTGTGGGGGCCACCTCTAGAATCCTGCCTGCCTGGTGGTTGTGATCAATTGCCCATGGCGACGAGGACGTCGCCTCTGTAAGGGGTAGATTGTGATGCCCCTCCCAATAGTCCCACATTGGGAATTAGGAATTCGTTGAGTGGTTTATAACCGGTTAAGCAAGAAGGACAAGGCACCAATTGGATCCCTTTTTGGGCTGTGGTGGCCCAAGTTGGTGTGGATCTTGTCCGTCTTGCTTTCTTGTAACGAAACGGGCCCATGGGCCTGGGTCGTTACATATGGTCTATTATACTCAAAATTCCATGTTATCATAGAAGGATATACTGACGCCAGTTGGATATCAAGTGTAGGAGACAATAAATCTACTACTTGTTGGGTGTTTACCCTAGAAGGAGGTGCTATATCTTGGAAATCCAAGAAACAAACTTTAATTATACATTCAATTATGGAATATAAGTTTGTAGCTTTGGCAGAAACAGAGAAAGAAGCTAAATGGCTAAGGGATTTCTTTTGACATTAAAGAACTTATCTTCTATCTCTATACATTGTGATAGTCAAGCCACTATAGCTAGAGCATATAGTGATGCATACAATGGAAAGTCTAGACATATTAGTCTAAGACATGATTATATAAGGAATCTAATTAAAGATGAAATTATCTCCCTTACTTTTGTAAAATCAAGAAAGAACTTAGCGGATCCGTTTACTAAGCCTTTGGCTAGAGACTAGTGAAATCAACATCTAGAGAGATGGGGCTAAAACTCCTAAGTTAAAAAATATATATTATCAATGATGGCAACTCAACCTAATATTAGTCAATCACTAGTTATTAGGTTCAATGAGAAAAATAAATTATTGATAAATAGAGAAATATCAGCACTAATAAATAAGCCATATCTAAGATGTAAAGTGCTAAAGTAATGTTATAGTTTGAGGGTTGAGTTAATCAAAAACTCTTAATGAATTTAAGTCTATTTAAGACAAGTATCTTAAATGTAACAAAGATACTTGAAGAAATTCACCTATATGAACTTAGAGATGGTGTCGTCTCAAGGAGATTTAGAGTTTTTCTTTCTCTGAAAAATTAATGAATCAGGATGAGCACATGGCCATAGCAGTGCTAAGTAAGTTTGGTGTGGAATTTATGAACATAAGAGTTTTTATGTGTATATATATCACAATTTTTATCACTAAAAATAATAGGTTCAATGTTTTTATGCTACCTAGGATTTCGACAAAACCTTGTGGTACATACACTAAGGTAAAGTTTAAATCAAACGATACTTTACTATATTAATATAAACCGTTTCTTTTCTAAATATTTCTTTATATTTGAACAAATGGGGGATTATTGAAATTATTATTCAATTATAAAGAAAGAAGATAAATAATAAAAGTGGGCATGAGGCATGTGCATGTGACATATATTTAAATAAATTTTAAATAATATATTATTTGAAAGGATATGTTATGTTTCAAAAGGATTTATCACTTAAAAAGGATACGTCCTTTTATGAAAAGGTACCTCCGTGTTTATAAACCGAGAGCAATCAAATCTATGTTATCTTATTTCTTCTCCAGAAATATTGTGTTCTGTTTTGATTCCTTAAAGATTTTTTAAGAAGCAAATTCTCTCAAAGCTTACCATATTCTAAAAGCTATTTACAAAAATTAATCCTACATGCACTTTAAAAAAAATAAATAAATAATACTTTAAAAAAATATATACATACTTGTTTCTAAGTTTCTCTTATCCCTAATTCAGTGTTATCCAATTCAAAAAAAAAAATTCTCTTCCGGACATGATCTCCATGGTATCTGTGGCCGCCCCCTCTTTCTCGACATGCAGGCCACCACCCCCGTCGATCCCCGCGTCCTGACGCCATGCTCCCCTTCTACCTATCCCGGATCGGCAACCCCTACTCCTGCACTCACCTCTACGGCTGGGAGTCCGACGCCGCCGTCGAGGCTGCCCGCTCCCAGGTCGCCGCCCTCGTCGGCGCCAATCCCAAGGAGGTCTTCTTCACCTCCGGCGCCGCCGAGTCCAACAACATCTCTGTCAAGGGCGTCATGGGCTTCTACCGCGACAAGAAGCACCACCTCGTCACCATCCAGACCGAGCACAAGTGCGTCCTCGACTCCTGCCGCCACCTCCAGCAAGAAGGCTTCGATGTCACCTACCTCTCCGTCCGCCCCGACGGCCTCATTGACCTCGACCAACTCGCCGCCGCCATCCTCCCCGACACCGGCCTTGCCTCCGTCATAGCCGTCAACAACGAGATCAGCGTCGTGCAGCCCTTCGAAGACATCGGCCGCATATGTAAAGAAAAATGCGTCCCCTTTCACACTGATGCCGCCCAGGCGCTCGGCAAAATTCCTATTGACGTCAAGAAGATGGGAATCGGGCTCATGTCCCTCAGCGGGCACAAGATCTACGGGCCCAAGGGCGTCGGCGCTCTCTACCTTCGCCAGCGCCCCCGGATCCGGGTCGAGTCCCAGATGAGCGGCGGCGGCCAGGAGCGTGGAATCCGGAGCGGCACCGTCCCCACGCCGCTCGTCGTCGGGATGGGCGCCGCCTACGAAATCGCCATGAAAGAAATGAACTACGACGGCCGCCGCATCGCCGCTCTCCAGGAACGGCTCCTCAACGGAATCCGGTCGCGGCTCGATGGCGTCGTGATCAATGGGAGCGTCGAGCATCGGATGCGGGGAAGTTGAACCTCTCGTTCGCGTACGTTGAAGGGAGAGCCTCCTTATAGGGCTGAAGGAGGTGGCGGTGTCGAGCGGGGAGCGCGTGCACCAGCGCCAGCCTCGAGCCGTCCTACTTGTTGAGATTTAGTCCTGATGAATAGTAGTAGGAATCAACTTCGCTAAAGAAGTATCATGAACTTTTACTTGTCAACAATTAGGTGTATAGTTTTTTGATCCAAAATTCAAGATTAGTGTAGGGTAAAGCCTTAGCTCTTGAACTTCTTGATCCGTAAAACTAGAGTTTAAATACATCCATGAAGTAGACCAGGCCCAAACTTAACAAAAACTCCCATGGACTAACTCAATAAGATTAAACTAATTTCCAAGCCCGTGTACATCCATGACTTGATTTAATCTCAACCCTTGGACTCAAACCCAGCCCAATACAAGTTAGCCCCTCTGGGCCTTGATAGCACCACATCAGGCCTAACAATCTTCACCTTGGTACTTTCAAGGCCTCAGCAAGTTCATCGTGTCCATCAACTGCAATCCCTACGAAAGTTGTCCCATGAAAAAATCTTGATCAATGTATTGCTGGGTTCTCCTAGGTATATACCTTCACTAGCTTCACTCCACCTTCTTCCACCTACTCTCTGTAGTCGAAGCCTTTCTTCCGAAAGTATCCTTTGGCCACTAGTCTTGCCTTGTACAACCTTCTTACTCTGAAGGCTCTTTCTTGCGCTGATAAATCTATTTGCAATCAATGGGTTTCTTTTCTTGTGGCAGCTGGACCACCTGCAACGTGCCAGTCCTAGAGAGACTGCATCTCCTCTGCCATAGCCTGCATCTCCTACCATAGTTTGGACCCACTATCTCTATCCTGGCTATTCTGGTTCTCCACAGCCTCCTGATAGGTGTAAGGGTTTTCATTCGCTGTCACCAGGCATATGACACCGAATCCTCGAAGCCGTATCGAACTGATGGTCGCACGTTTCTCCTGGGCCTATGCAGTGCGATCCCAGTATCAGTCCCTGCCCAGCTGTATCCTCCTGAGTCCTTGCTCAGCTGCATCCTGCTGAACTTTCTGGCTTCTGACCCCTCTGTCAGTCCTCTCCACCTGAATCTCAAATACTCTGGTCCACTAGCAAATGGCACGACTATGTAGGAAGTCATCTGACTAGTGTTACCGTGTTCCACCTTCTGTAGTCCTTACTGTGCATCTGTACCATCTCTGCTCTGAAGAATCGAGCTCTCATCGAAGGTCACATCCCTGATGATGACAACCTTCTTCTCCATGGGGTCCCACAACTGATACCTTTTGATTTCATGCGGGTAGCCCAGGAATACCATCTTCTTAGACCTGGCATCCAACTTTACTCTCCAGCACCAACATGCACATATGTCGTGCATCCAAACACCCTCAATGGTTCAGGTTTGCCTTCCATCCAAACCATATCTCCTCTGAAATGCTCCATCCAACCTGGTGTACGATGATCGATTGACCAAGTAGCTAGCTGCACCTACTGCGTCAACCAGAACATCTTTGGAAGCCCTGCCTGCAGCCTCAACCACCTTGCTTTTTCCAACAGTGTTCTGTTTATTCTCTCAGCCATCCCTTCCTGTTGAGAAGTTTCCATCACCGAGAAGTGACTTTTGATGCCCACTCCTCACAAAATCTCTGAACTCCCTGCTGGTATTTCCCCGCCATTGTTTGACCTCAGATACTTCACACTCCTACCCTGCTCCCTCTACCTTAGCCTTCCAGATTTTGAACTTGGTGAAGACCTCTAATTTCTCCTTCATGAAGTAGATCCACTGCTTTCCTGAGAAATCATCTATCAGGGTAAAGAAGTATTGGCTCCATTCCTTGCAGAAACCGGGCTGGTCCCCAGACATCCATGTGTACTAACTCCAGGGTTTTGCACTCCTAACTGTGCTGACCAAGAACTGCACACTTTTCTGCTTTCCTATTTGACACAGATCTCTATGACTCCACCACTCAGGTCTGGAAGTAGTCCTCTCTTGTTCAGTTCTTTCATCCCCTGTCTTCCATATGGCCTAGGCGGTAATGCCACATCCTGAGGATCCTGTTCCACAGCTGCTACCTCAAATTTTCTTGTCACCACAGAGCCCTCAACCTGTATAGGTTATTTCAGCCTTCTCCCTCTCATCACCACCATAGCTCCATTGGAAATGTTCATAACTCACTCCTCGCATGACTTCTGAAGCTGTATCCAGTCTGCTTCAGTACCCAGTGACACTAGATTCTTTTGAGTTCTAGGACATGCTTTACGCTAGTAAGAGTGCACACCATGCCATCAAACATCCTTATCCTCATTGTGCCAATCTCTGCCACCTTGCAAGGGTGATCATCTCCAAGAGTCCCACGTCCCTCATCAACCTTTGTGTAAATACTAAACCACGACCGGTTGGGAGTGTAATGATGAGAACAAGATGAATCCAAGGTCCACATTTCTGTACTGTGACTGTGACCATCTGATACCACCAAAGATCATCCTCACCTTCTGGCCTGCAACTGTACTCACAGACTCAGATCCTCTCTTTTCTTCCTTTTTCAACTTAGGACAATCCCTTTTAAAATGTCCTACCTCACCATACTTGTAGCACTTAGCCTTCTTGGACTGTAACCGTCCCTTAGACCTGCTCCAATTCCTGCCTCTGTCTGCCTGACCTTTCCCCAACTGATAGACCCTCCTAGGGAACAGCTTCCTTGGTTATCCTCTCCTTGCTCATTCGTCCGAAGTACCGAGACAATATCTTCATAAACAATGTCTCCTTCCCGTAGAACAGCGTCATGACCAATGAGTCATGTGATATAGGCAGCGAACACAATAGCAAAAGTGCCTTATCTTCCTCCTTCATCTTGATCCCGACATTCAGCAATTCATTGCTCACCTGGTCGAACACCTGGATGTGGTCCAACACATCTCCACCTTCTGACATCCGAAGGCTATAGAGGCGCTTCTTCAACATCAACTTGTTGCACATATTCTTTCCCATATAGAGGGTTGGCAACTTCGACCAGAGTCCCTTCGGGGTCATCTCTTTCAGCATTGAATAAAGGACTGAATCCGCCAGACATCCCCTAATCATTGAACATGCCTTCTTTTCAACAACATCTACTGCTTATCTGCCATCCCATCTGGCCTTTCCTCAAAGCCAGATCTAAACCCTGCTGCACAAGAAGATCGATTCTCTACTCGGACTTTCCACATGGAGAAACTTTCATTCCCATCAAACTTTTCAAAATCTATTTTTATGCTACTACCATGGCCATATTTCAACCAAATAAACATAGCAAAAAAATAAATTTTAGAAAATTAAGAAGTACCTTGATGGACATTGTTGAAATTGTTTCAACCCTTTGAATATCTCCAAACAACTTCTTCTTGTTCCTGAATCAACCAGGCTCTGATACCATTTGTTAGGGTTAAGTCTGATGAACAGTGGGATCAACCTCGCTGGAGAAGTACCCTGGGCTTTCACCCATTATCAACAATTAGGTGTGTAGTCTCTTGATCCAAGATTCAAGATTGAGTAGCGGTAAAGCCTTGGCTCTTGAACTTCTTGATTCCACATCCCTCTTTATTCTTAAAGATTTATTTTAATAAATAAATCTTTTTCCTTGACTGCTGAATTAATTCCTCACTTCCGCCTGTCCGTCTGGAAGTAATGAATTAATTCCCAAAAGAAGACATCTCCCGATTCTGTTTCAAGACGCTTACTGAAATTTCCCAAAAAGAAACGGCTTCTTCCTGGAATTAATTCCCAAAAAGAAACGGCTTCTTTCGGAATTAATTCCTAATTAATTCCTTTATGTCTTCATTGCGTGGACTTCCACATAACTTTCACCTTTGCAATCCACGGTGGAACCAAGACGGGCGTTCTTGCAATCCACCGTGGAACCAAGACGGGTGTTCTTGCAATCCACCGTGGACCAAGACGCTCCTTAACCATGGAACCAAATGCCTCCTCCTCTTGCATGGTTCGTGGAACCAAGGCGCTCCTTAACCATGGAACCAAGATGCCTCCTCCTCTTTCACAGTTTCGTCTTGGGATCCTCCTCTTGCACGGTTTCGTCCACACAGCTTCGGGAAGCCTCCGTTGAAGGAGGAAGGAAGAAGGAGGGAAGAAGATAGAGAGAAAAAATTATCTTGGGAGAAAAGAATTGATTCTCTATTCAAACCCTAAACTAGAGTTTAAATACATCCACGAAATGGGCCAGGCTCAGACTCAACAAAAACTCCCATAGACTAACCCAATGAGATTAAACTAATCCCAAGCCCGTGTACACCCGTGACTTGATTTAATCTCAACCTTGAACTCAAACTTGATTTAATCTCAATCCTTGAACTCAAACTCAGCCCAATACAAGTTAGCCCTCCTGGCCTTGGTAGCACCACACTAAGCCCAACACTACGTGCTAAGGCGCTTGGGGTGACGAGGACATGGCGTACACCTCGATCCGCCCGGGATTGGGAGGTTCACCACCGAGGCCGAGATCGGCCGGGCGATAGAGCTTACCGTGAAGCAAGTAGAGAAGTGAGGGAGATGAGCCCGCTATACGAGATGGTCAAGGAAGGGATTGATCTCAAGAGCATCCAGTGGGCGCAACACTGAGAACGGGGGATTGGATTGGCTGTAATATGGATATGAGAACAAATAGAAGATAGAAAGAGAAAATGAAGGAGTGTGGGGTTATAGAGTTCTGGAGCTAATGGACTGTGTCAGCTTCTTTCGCTTTGTCCATTCAGGTTCTTCGTTTCCTCTTCTTTGTCTTGGTTTAGTGTGCATAGTATTTATGTGGTAGAATGACTACTTCAGATGAACCGCTTTTCACACTTATAACAGTCTTCTCTCTTTATCCTACCTTTGAATGAAATGGTCTAATTTTAGATTGAAAGAACTGCAATTATAGAATGTTTGCTTGGGAGTAGAAAAGTAATAAAAGTATAGAGATGTTATGTTTTATCTAATAATGTAGAATGGTTGTGGAAGGGCATGTTGCTTTGAATGCCATGCTCAGATGAAGGCATTGGCTCCGTGTTCCTTTTCTTCTCATTCTTTTGAGGGCAATGAAATGCTCAGTCCATCTTTATTAGGTGCGTCAGGAAGTTGGTCTCAATGATGGCATGCATTTCATATATGAGAAGAACGAGTGATTTCCCGAGTTGTTTCTTGCATACATGTGATTGATTTGAAACTTGTTTAGTTTTCTCTTAAATTCATTCACTGTCACATTGTGGTTGCATGAATGTCGAGTGATTTCCACTATCACGGCTTGATGCATGAACCCTATAAGATTTACTTTTTGTTAAATCATGTATGCATTGGAGGCTTTTGCTGCAATTAAGGCGCTGGCTTGCTGCTTAGAGGTTTCACTAGTCAAGATATTATATATAAAAGATGAACAACATAGGCATGTGGCAGATAAGGATGATGCTGAAATGGACTTGTTCTAAAGTGGAATAGTATATTTAAATTTCTGTATTAAAAATAACTTGGGGTATCTTGAATGAAGTGTGTGAAATTGCTTGAGATTATTTATTCACATGAAAAATAGGCCGGTGTCAATGTTGAGTCCAGGAGGATGGGTCATGGGGGAAGTGCATATAAAGTTGGAACCGCAAGTTTTTTGCCTGTCTGATTCCCTGATGCACAGTTGAGACCATCACTCTTGTAGAGAGATACATCACCTTTAACTACAATAGAATTTCTTCTGGGAAAGAATAACCATGTAACTTGTAAAGAGAAGCATTACATATTTCATGCGAATGTGTATACACCTAAAGAACTACTTTTGGACCAAAGCTTCTTATTGCTGTAGCCTGTAGGAATAAGAGCTGGCCCATTCTTTTCTATATTCAAATTCATTGCTCAAAGTTGATAAAATTTATTAAACCTTTATCTGTAGGAGAAATCAATGAAGATATTTAGTAGTTTTAAGATTCTAGCAATCTTCGTAATTTTTCATGGTAGAAAGCAAGATTAATTGTTAGAGGATATTGTTGCTGGCAAGACAACTGAAACTTGAGTTGCAGTAGGCCTCAAGCCTTTATGAAAAGCCTGCTTAGTGCCCATTATATATACAAATCAGCATATCATAGGCAAAGGATATTGATTATTCAAGGAGTTGAGCCTTATAGTCCGTTATTTGTGGTCATAGATATTAATCGATGACATGTTAATCAGGGCAATATTTGGTATTATTTATTACAAAATGAAAATAAGATCCTAGTCAAGATAGATAACCAATCCATACTGAAACATGACGTTCTCTCCCTCATTTTGGTACTGTTGAACAGAAGACTTAATTAAAGGAGGTCGAATGAACATTTTGTGATGCTTAAATCAGTTAATTAACTGATTTAAATTAAGATAAAACTTATTAAAACTAAACAAATCAGATGGTTAAATTTCTAAAAATAAGCTTGGTTTCTCAGCTGCATTTCAACAAATACCTTCTTCTTCCCATCAAATCCATCTTCCATTCTTAGCAAAATTCTAGAACAATAATCTTAACTAAGTTATTACAACGATGCCATTCAAATCAAAGAGGGTTTCAAGGGTTAATCATCCATAAATACTTAAGAGCCGAACCAAGTTTCTTTTCATTTTCTTCTCTTCTTCTTCTCCATCTCCACTTCTCCTCTTCTCTTTCTCTGGTTCTAGAAGTTAGCTGAACCTTGCTAGACCTTATCGGAGTTTGGACTGACCCCAGCAGCAAGGTAGCAAACATAGATTTGAAGTGCAACAGAATCCTCGGTTTCCTTCCAAAGCTCTGTTCTAAGATAATTTCATTATTTCCCTGAAATAGGCTTTGGATTGAGTTAACTGGAGGCAATGGAAGAGTCTTTGAAGGTCACTGGATTATTTGCTGTCACCGATTGCTATCAACGTGGATCGGCCAACCAGGTTGAGGTTCCAAATCCTTCTCTGTTGATACGTAGTACTAGTTCAAACAGTATTGATATGATTTTGTACTGACCTAAACTGAGGGCACCGGGTAAGGGCATGAGAACCACGAGAGGCTGACGTAAAATCAGTCATGGTCTGTGAATATGATGTGGCTGAATTTAATATTTTGGATACTAATATGAGAACCAACCTTTGGATACTTACATTAGCAAGTTAGGTTGTTAGGCCCAGACTACTGGCATGTAACTTATCAGTATGTATCTTTAGTATATAAATTATGATATGGATATGTGGATGCTAATTTGACTTATGTTGGTATTTAGATATGGTTGGTTTAAAGGTTTTGCAACTAGTTTGTTGATATATTATGTTACTTTTATATATATATATATATTGTTATATCATTTATTCTGATTCTTTTGGTATATTTATGATAGTTGTAAAATTTCTACTGGGCTTTTAACTCATTATCCCTCCGCCCTCCCCTCTCCCCTACTATGTTATAGAGGATGATGACGATGCCTTTTTGTTGGATTCGTATCTAGAAGTTGGGCATTAGGAGTGAGAGTAGTATACAATTTACTATATCATTTGACATTGTAGTTATATTGAAATATACATTAAGGTTGACATATAAATACTAATTGATGATTTGTGACAATATTATAAAATTTATGGATTAAGTTTTCGCTAATATTATCTTGATTGTCGTTATATTGTTCATGTTGAGGTTTAAAAGGCTTGGCATTCTCTTAGGATTTGCTTTAAGAGTTTGCAGCCATGTTATGATGTTCCTGAACCGAGCTATGGATTGGTGGTCGTGACACATTTAAGGGGATTTTAGTGCCATATGATCATTGCACATGCTTTAAGACTAAGGTGAATGCACAGTATGTTTATGGTGGGATTAGAGACTTAGAGTTGAGTCTATTAAGAGAAGGTTGGAAGTTCAAGGAGGGTAAAGAAACCTATAAATAATTTAATGGTACCAAAGTTTGCCTTGGTTTGTTGAATGGAACAGATTTGTATTTGGGATTCAGAAATGAAGGCCTTGAAAAGCCTTAATAGCAGTTCTGAGAAGGGTTTGACTAAGATTGCATTGAGAAAGGATGGAGTCCTAATATAACTTGAAGAGCAACAAGGAATTTATGAATAGCTTATCTCACATGATTGGGACTAGTTATGTCCATTAATGTTCTTACAGCATAGAATTTGATTATATTTGTTTTTGTTTTCTTATTTCGGAATAAGATGACTAAACCAAGGAATCAATGTGATGGGTTTCCAAAGAAACTTTGGTCATGCTACAATAACAAAGCCGATCATACATAGTGCTTTGGCATGTTGTGTAGTACATGAAGTTCTGGACTTGATGCCATCAACATAAGGGATATCATCAGAAAAACTTTGGACAGTATATGGGAGAGCTTGGCTTGGCTTGGCTTACGTTGGCTTGTTAAAAGCTAGGCTTAGAGTCTTTGTGCAAGCCAAGCCTGAACAACATTGGATTAAAAATGGATTAAATATGTATTGAATATTAGTCGAATGCCAATATTCATATCTATATCTATTTTAATGGACATGGATATAAATCAAATATTGAAAGTATGTATATAAATATATCTATAAGTTGGATGGTTCAACTTTATGACACCAAATTAAATATATGGCAAAGTAGAAGGTAGATTAAGTTAATATCATGTTAAGATAATTACTTATTTTCTATAAAAGTTCATGGTGCCATATAAGATTAAATAGGATTGGAAACATAACCAAATATACGAATATCGATTGGATAGTTGTTTATCCATATCCATATTTATTTTGTTTATCGGATGTGGATACGGATATGAATATTAGTCGGATGATCCAATTTGTATCAATATCCAAATTGCTTCTGATAAGAAAATAGATATAGTCTATCATCAGATCTGCTTTCACCTCTAGAACAATCTGTGTTAATTTTGGCTTGAGTTGAAGCTTAAGAACCCTTTAGAAATACCAAGCCAAGCCTGAGCAGCCTGGTACCTGGCTCGTTTGCACCCTTACCCAAAGCAACATGGTCAGGATTAGAAAATAAGGTTGTTGGGAGCATGGTTGTGTCTGAAGAGATGCTCACTGTCCTTCTGTCAGCGATTCACTGTACAATTCACTGTACTATCTGTAAATAAGAACAACATTTCTTCTTCTCTGTAAGTGATGTTGGCCCAGGGGCATTAGGATGTATGCTTAGGAAAAGTGGGAAAGTAATCTCTTGCCTGTTTTATGGTTCTTGTGAAGGCATGACCATGTGATTCCATGCTAGTTGCGGCTTCATGGACGGGTACTCAAACTGCTTGACTGGATGTTTATCAAGCTTTCTAGCTCTCATGGATGGTTTTCAATGCGTAGTTTCCAAGAATCGTCCTTATACCAGAGATTGACGGTTTGTGGCTTTTAACTTGTACATACTTACACATATTCAAGTTTGTCAAACAAGGTTTTTCCATCAAGATGTATTCATAATAAAGATCATCTACAGTTTTAATAGGGACAAATAAAGAAAGAAGGGGACTTAGGCAAAAATTATTCATATTATGGTTCTTATTTTGTATTTTGTTTAGGTTTGATTTGATTAAAAAGTTTATAAGAAATCCTAAACTTGCTCTAATTTACTGTATATAGATTAATGAAATTTCTTACATCCTGTATGTGACTCAGTTCATGAATCAAGTCCTAGTTTATTATACAAACGTAACCATTTCAAGATTTATCAGGACAGCTAGTTTAGGCCATACTTCAAATTTGAAATTCATTTCACATCAATCTTAAGATACTAGACTCTTTAAGAGTTTTCTCTTGAACTTGGGCATTTTTCTGGCCGGCTCTATGGGCTGCTTGGATTGGCCCAGCTTATCAACAACACTGCAAGGCATTTTTTTCCATGCCATATAAAAATACATTCTTTAATATGTTTAAATCATATCCTAGGCTTACGTTTACATTTTGTATGCAACATGAACAGTTTTGAATCATTTTTAACATTTCCTATTGGATTCAGCCTTACTCAGTGGTGAAACAGAAAAGTAATAAGTTTGGTTACGATCAAGCCGGACATGATCTAGATGCAGCCTTGATTGATTCCTGGATGCATCATGTGTGATAAAATAAATTGAAGTCAGGTTTGAGTTTAATAGCTAAATAGACATTTGAAACATTTTCTAGCTTGATTCAAGAAGTTGTATCACAATTACCCACACGAGTGGACTTCTATGCAGGCCACCTACAAGAAATGCTATTTTTTTTGAAACAATAACATGAATCTACATACTATACTCTTTATGGTTATTGTTTTTCTTTTCATCATGATCTTGTTATTAGATTGTCTATTATTATCTGGTTTGGTTACTCTAAGAATGTCTAGTCTGGTGTCTGGTCGGGGACCTTGATGCAAGTAGAGGAAGGATGCTTAAAGCCTCTTACCAGTCATTGTATTGGATAATGTATGATATTCAAAATTTAAATACAATAAAAGAGCATATCTTATGTGAGACATTTACTAAAATCTTAATTTACTATGCATTAACAATGACTTAGTAGTTTTTAAGAAAACTTCCCTTTGCATTGTTTCTTTTCTCCATGAATCTTTCTCAATCTTTTCTGCAATATGCTTAAATCATTAGTCGTTCAATTGCAACCCTCAATCAACTGAGTATTTTAGTTTTGAGATGTTCCCAAACTTGACCAGATTGTTGTCTTTTGTTCCGTCTGTGCAGGCTACAGCTTCTTATAATGCTTTTCCTTTAATGTCTTTCCCTACTACTTGACTAGTTGGAGTGTTGGTCCCAACTCAATTGCTGATTAATCTGCAACAAAGTTATGTTCAGGAAGAATTGTGTAGAAGTAATTGCTTCATATGTATTAGTTCAAATCCTCTTCTCTGAGGTTTATCAAGGATACAGTCGGGTTGGAGTCATAATCTGAAGTTTCTTTTTTTGTTCTTGGAACTTTGTTCTTTGTTATATGATATATCTGTTTCTTAGAGAATGCAATTATTTGTGCCTTGTCATAATCTGATATTTAATAAATAAAACAGGAAAAAATTGGGGCTTGAGGAAAAAAATGAGAAAACAACTGAACTTTACAATGTAACTGAAATCTTTGTTGAATTTAATCAGAAAAGTCTGATATTGATGACACTTATTAGCTGGAAATTCAATTTTGGTAACTGAGTTCATTCCTTCACTACTCTGGCTCCTCTTCTAGATTACTTTGTTAATTTATTTGAAAGGATCTGTCTCTGAAAGTCAGGGCGGTATCAATAGCCACTTTTACTTATAATGTCAACTTGTAGGATGATTTTGNTGATGTTGGCCCAGGGGCATTAGGATGTATGCTTAGGAAAAGTGGGAAAGTAATCTCTTGCCTGTTTTATGGTGCTTGTGAAGGCATGACCATGTGATTCCATGCTAGTTGCAGATTCATGGACAGGTACTCAAACAGCTTGACTGGATGTTTATCAAGCTTTCTAGCTCTCATGGATGGTTTTCAATGCGTAGTCTCCAAGAATCGTCCTTATACCAGAGATTGACGGTTTGTGGCTTTTAACTTGTACATACTTACACATATTCAAGTTTGTCAAACAAGGTTTTTCCATCAGATGCATTCATAATAAAGATCATCTACAATTTTAATAGGGACAAATAAAGAAAGAAGAGGACTTAGGCAAAAATTATTCATATTATGGTTCTTATTTTGTATTTTGTTTAGGTTTGATTTGATTAAAAAGTTTATAAGAAATCCTAAAGTTGCTCTAATTTACTGTATATAGATTAATGAAATTTCTTACATCCTGTATGTGACTCAGTTCATGAATCAAGTCCTAGTTTATTATACAAACGTAACCATTTCAAGATTTATCAGGACAGCTAGTTTAGGCCATACTTCAAATTTGAAATTCATTTCACATCAATCTTAAGATACTAGACTCTTAAGAGTTTTCTCTTGAACTTGGACATTTTTCTGTCCGGCTCTTTGGGCTGCTTGGATTGGCCCAGCTTATCAACAACACTGCAAGGCATTTTTTTCCATGCCATATAAAAATACATTCTTTAACATGTTTAAATCATATCCTAGGCTTACGTTTACATTTTGTATGCAACATGAACAGTTTTGAATCATTTTTAACATTTCCTATTGGATTCAGCCTTACTCAGTGGTGAAACAGAAAAGTAATAAGTTTGGTTACGATCAAGCCGGACATGATCTAGATGCAGCCTTGATTGATTCCTGGATGCATCATGTGTAATAAAATAAATTGAAGTCAGGTTTGAGTTTAATAAGCTAAATAGACATTTCAAACATTTTCTTGCTTGATTCAAGAAATTGTATCACAATTACCCACAAGAGTGGACTTCTATGCAGGCCACCTACAAGAAATGCTATTTTTTTTGAAACAATAACATGAATCTACATACTATACTCTTTATGGTTATTGTTTTCTTTTCATCATGATCTTGTTCTTAGATTGTCTATTATTATCTGGTTTGGTTACTCTAAGAATATCTAGTCTGGTGTCCGGTCGGGGACCTTGATGTAAGTAGAGGAAGGATGCTTAAAGCCTCTTACTAGTCATTGTATTGGATAATGTATGATATACAAAATTTAAATACAATAAAAGAGCATATCTTATGTGAGACATTTACTAAAATCTTAATTTACTATGTGTTAACAATGACTTAGTAGTTTTTAAGAAAACTTCCCTTTGCATTGTTTCTTTTCTCCATGAATCTTTCTCAATCTTTTTCTGCAATATGCTTAAATCATTAGTCATTCAATTGCAACCCTCAATCAACTGAGTATTTTACTTTTGAGATATTCCCAAACTTGACCAGATTGTTGTCTTTTGTACCGTCTGTGCAGGCTACAGCTTCTTATAATGCTTTTCCTTTAATGTCTTTCCCTACTACTTGACTAGTTGGAGTGTTGGTCCCAACTCAATTGCTGATTAATGTGCAACAAAGTTATGTTCAGGAAGAATTGTGTAGAAGTAATTGCTTCATATGTATTAGTTCAAATCCTCTCTCTGAGGTTTATCAACGAAACAGTCGGTTTGGAGTCATAATCTGAAGTTTCTTTTTTTGATCTTGGAACTTTGTTCTTTGTTATATGATATATCTGTTTCTTAGAGAATGCAATTATTTGTGCCTTGTCATAATCTGATATTTAATAAATAAAGCAGGAAAAAATTGGGGCTTGAGGAAAAAAATTGAGAAAACAACTGATCTTTACAATGTAACTGAAATCTTTGTTGAATTTAATCAGAAAAGTCTGATTTTGATGGCACTTATTAGCTGGAAATTCAATTTTGGTAACTGAGTTCATTCCTTCACTACTCTGGCTCCTCTTCTAGATTACTTTGTTAATTTATTTGAAAGGATCTGTCTCTGAAAGTCAGGCGGTATCAATAGCCACTTTTACTTGTAATGTCAACTTGTAGGAT
The DNA here is from genome assembly GCA_900491605.1 of Calamus simplicifolius. Taxonomy (NCBI): domain Eukaryota; kingdom Viridiplantae; phylum Streptophyta; class Magnoliopsida; order Arecales; family Arecaceae; genus Calamus; species Calamus simplicifolius. The sequence goes on along the minus strand of UESW01001676.1, from coordinate 211,607 downwards.
GATTTTGCTTTATAACTGTTTTCTGGCAATTGACCCAGAATTGAATGCCCCCACCTCTAGCAGCCTTTCCCACATTGCAATTGGGTCAAGTATTTGCATGATCCCATAACAGATTTTAAACATCGTATATTCTTTTAAGGGAGATTATTTTTAAGATCCCAATAGAAATGAACAGAAATGCAGGGTAGAGAGTCTTCTCTTGACCCAAATTGCATAGCAGCTAGTATTCTCGCGATATTGCTGCAAGTAGGGCTGGAGTGCCCTGGGAGCATGACTTCCTCACATAATCATATTAGATCTCGAGCTGGATTGATAGAATAAAATGGTTCGAATGACATGAAAGTAATTTCATCACATATTGTTCTCCTATTTCCAAACCATTCTGCTGCTTTTTCTCAGACTCAACTGGAAGAACTCACGGGAAAGAAACTGCTGTTCGTATTGAGAGGTGGGCCGTGGTTGCAGGGATTTAAATGAATTACAAAATGCACCACAGATGTCACTGATAAACCCAATAGAACAGGGAAACAAACAGGCTTGTAATTATCGAGGCCGAAAAGAATTAGGATCCCTGGAACCTGACAAGCAAGCATCCATGCGATCCTGATATGACTTGGCGTCCATAGCTTGGACTCAACTGCTGTTCATCACCTTCTCTAGTGCTGCGACTGTCCTCAGAGAAACAAGGTTAATAGCATCATCAAGTGCCCCAAACACGGTTATTCTTTCCTTCCACACTGCTGAAGGCTCGAGCCACATTTCAAGTATTTTCTTTTGAGTTTGCAATTACAAGGTGCTAGCTCTTGTCATCAGGAACAATGGTATATCAACCATCTCGACATGTTACTACAGTACATCCAATGTACATCAACCCTTTGGTTTGTACACCTTCGTTTAGAGTTTCCTCAAATTATTTGCGAATAATATATTAAAATCCGCATTGATCTCTCTAAATGAACGATCAAGGGACCTGATCCTTGTCAATGGCCTGATTCATTCCTTGTATTCCCTCTCTTCAATGTTGTAGGATGGACCAAAGGCTGAAGGAAGGCAGCAAGCACTGTCGATGTTACAATCACAGTGTCACACGAGATTGGATGGCTGAGTAAAAACAGGGGTCGCCTTGATGATTGATATCTTTATATTGTAAAGAAAAAAAGGTTCACCAGTGTGCGCTTTTATCATATCACTTCACACAAGACAATGCCTAACGCAACAGGGCTGGAGAAGGTAAGCAAGAAAGACAAAATTTACCATTCTTCTCTGGGCAGCTCTCTGTCCGAGGCCTACGTGTTGGATAAGATTGGAGAAGCCAAAATCTTGCCATCATCCATCATTTGCTTGTAGAATAGGGTGTGAGATCATATGACTTGGTGGGATGCCACAGACCATAAAATGATATGACATCCCAAGGAGATGGAATGGCGGGCAGCAAGCCCACACCTGTACGCCAGTGTCATCACCCTTTTATGGGCCTTGCCTCTATAGCTTGTTAGCTCTTGCAGTCCTAAACACCATTCAAGGACTCCGGCTTGTAGAGAATCTAGCTTAAATGGTCAAGCCCACACATGTACGCCAATGCCATCAGCCTTTCATGAGCCCTTGCTCCTATACATAGCTTGTTAGTTGTTACGGCCCTAAACACCATTTAAAGGACTTCACAGCTTGTAGAGAATCTAGCTTTAAATAGTCAAGCCCACACATGTACGCCATGCCGAGGACTTCAGCTTGTAGGGAATATAACTTAGATAGTCACATCTCTCTCTCTCTCTCTCTCCAACCAAAACACACACACACACACAAGCACAACACACGTAGAGAAATTGAGAACATATCAACCATTTAACACGAGAGGTGGAGGAAGAGGTGAAAGGTGGAAGAGTGACTAGCCGACGTCAATGAAAACACCTTGATGGCATTCCAAAGTTGTTAGTTGATATACAATGATGAGTTATACTTCTCACATCTGATAACAAAACCAACGGATATGATGGCTACAGCAAGGAGTGAAGAGGGAGACAAGTGATTTCTACTTCTAAAAAAAAAAACGCAGGGAGCATGAGCACTAAAAAGTGATCAACGAATCTCACCTCCTCCCAAAGTATCTACCCACAAACTGAGAAGAGTATTGCTTCTCCCTTCTTTCTTTTGCTTATGGATTAAATAACATGTTCCCGCACTTGCATTTCCAGTTCATGGGCTTGTAGTTGGAGCTGTCATCACCCCTGGAAGTGATTCTATCGAGGAAATGCGTAATTCCATTCTTGTCTTGTGGGACGACAGGCACCTCAACGGCCTCACAGTGGCCGCAAGAAATGCACTTCTGCTCACAACTCGGCGGCCTCGACCCAATCAAAGCTCTCGCCGTCACCACCTCTTCTCCTCTCCCCTGCATCCAATCCATTACCATGAGATAAACTGGAGATCAAGGAATGCTCATTACCAACAAGAGATATATAAAAGGAAAAACTGCTCACCTTGGCAGCCTCTAACAGCTTAAACAATGATCTACCTTCAGCCGAGAATTTTGCATGGCTGGAGCTCAAGAGAAGAAGCACTGAGATGCAGTGGAGAAAAAGACCCATCTGAAGTGGTTGAATGATTGAATGTGTACAGGGAAAGAGAAGGAATAAATGAAGGAGAAGGATTCTTCAGTTCTCCAACTTGCTCTAACTCTCGGTTTTGGAGCTAATGGATGAGAGAGAAGAGGAGAGATTAAATAGAAGATGGTTAGAGGTATAGATGAGGAAAGAGGTATGTGGAGAAGTGTACAGTAGAGTAGAGTCAGGTATTGAATGCATTGATGACCAAACAAAGAGTGCGAGGCAGAGAAGCGCAAAAAGGACAACAGATGGAGCAGAGCCTACAAGAAAGAAACGGACCCCAAATTTCGAAAGCAGAGAACATCATCAGCTTCATTGATTTATAATTTCTTGTAACTTCATCTAATAAAATTTGTGGGGAACCTCTCTTTCCTCACTTTCCATCAAAAAAGGAACCCTAAGCACCAAAGATAAAAGGGAAGGAGAAGCAAGAGGGCAGACAAATGCACGTAAAATGTTAGCAGCAGCACCAGAGAAGCTGGTGAGAGATTAGAAAAAGGGGTGTCTGCGAGCAAGAGAGAGGGGAGGAACACATGCCAAGAAATGGCAAAGGGCCTGAAATCCACAGCAAAATCCCACAAACAGACATGAGGTCACAGCCTCTCCACTGTTACAATTATTATTACTGCTCCCGTTTTGTTTTGTTTTGGTTGGTGAGGGGGCATGCTTGTGGCGGTGACTGTGTGCAGTCCCAGTCCAACACGCCAACCCGTCCCTCTGCTTCTTCTCAGGGAGGGGATAGAGTGGAATCAATGCGCTGTCTTGCATGGCACTGCACCTGCTACCAAGCGGCATCCGTTCTATCCATGGTTATTTTGTACTACCACTCGCTTGAACATTTTAGCTCGACAGCGCTGAACCAGTTGGCGAGCCATCGCTTTCACAGGGGGGTGGTGCGAACTAGCACTCGCCACTCGCGCGCGTGAACATTAAACATATTTAAGAATTAGTTTTTAGGACTGTTATAGTTACTGTATCATAATTAACCAAGGAAAAAGGATTCTCATCACTACAATACAACACGCTATGTTAAAGGCATGCAACAAACACAGGGCAAAGGTTGCTGAGTGCTTTAAGATTCGTGCAGCAGTCTTGCCTGCCTTAATCTCCGGCGAACTTTGCTGTTTTCACTGTTCTTTCTTCATCGGATTATGAAGGGAACTGTCCCCTTCACTCCAACTGAATTGGATCAAGCTAAGCATGAACGGATGCCTGAAAGAAGACTTGCGGATTCCTGATTTATTTGGGTATCTTCTTTCCCTTCTCCAACGGAAGTTGCATAGTTAGAGCTGAACTTCCCGGAGGTGATCCAAGTCCTTCCAGTGGCCTTAGCAGAGGAGACCAGCATCTGGGAGCAACATGCCATCCTTGCGAGAAGCATCCATCGATGGATTCCTTTGGACACTATAATCCAAGAATTTCGGAGAGCTGGTGTTGCCGACGAGGTAGGAGTTGTGTGCCTCGCTCATCGGTGTTACATCTTTCGATTCTCTGGTCTACTGATAAGGATTTGGAGTTGGGAAGGCCGTGGGTTGTCAACGGCCAATCGATAGCCACTGCGAAATGGTCATCGCAGTTCATTCTGACGTCGGATTCTCTGTCATTTGCCTTGCTTTGGGTTCAGCTGCCCAATTTGCCAATTGAATTTTGGAAAGATGACATTCTGAGTTCTATACTTGCTTCAATTGGCCACTTCCTCTTCTATGATTCATCAACTAAGGAGAAGCTTAGGGGAGGCTTTGCTTGGGCCTGCATACGCATCGATTTGGGTAGGCCACTACGTCCGGGAGTGAGGGTTCGAGATAGCCAATCTCCCTTTTGGCAGCAGTTTGCCTGTGAACATTTTGAAGGAATTGCTCCAGATGTAGGTCGATGCACTACCATGGCGCCTGCTCACCGTCGTTGGAAGTAGAGTCTTCTTCGGTTGATTCCTCCTTCGGCCGTGGATGGTGGCTCTGCGTCAGTGTCATTCTCCCAATGGCCAAGCTTATGATCCGAGGAGGAAGCATCCAGTGCATCCATCCAACCAGGGCCTGCTCTCCATTCAGTCCCTGGTGATGGATGGCAAGTCCCAACGAAGATAGCTCGTCGGCGTCTCTCCAAGAACACCCAAACTCATGGCTCCCCTACTGCTGATCTTGCTTTGAAACAGGGAGGAGGAAGGAGGCTGTGTCGCTGAAGGTGGAGCACCTAGTGTCTCCCCTGTTTCCCCAGCTGCTGGATCCCCTGGTTCCCTAGGGAGGATAGAGGTTGTGTCAGCTGATGGTGAAGCACCAACTGTCTCCCTGTTCCTGGTTCCCCTGGGTATCAGTGAGGTTTAGCTTTGGATCAGGTTGGGAGGAAGGGAGGCTCGTTGGCTGGTGGTGTCGTGCCGATGCAAAGGGTATGCCGGCAGGTAGAGAGTGTGCCGTTACTATGGCTAGTAAGCCTTCTAATACCCAGCCAAAGAACTTAAGTTCTCTGGACTCACTGAATTTCAAGGTAAATTCAGAGAATCCCTTTGCATTGTTGGGATCTGATAAGTGGGCCGGGCGGCCTACGGCCCGCAAGGATATTAATCCCAGCCCATCTAAGAGGGCCAGGCGGTGGAGGTTTATACCCCACGTGCTACCTCAAAAATTGAGAAGAGGAAAGGCAAAGCAAAATCATCTGGCCAGTCACTACACTTGACAAATTCACATTTATAGCACACTACGACCCACCTCTGAGCTCTGTGATCATGACTGATACTGGTGTTTAGTCTCCTTGTAAACAAAGTTTGACTCCTAAGGGGGTGTAGGGTGTGCCTGTCCTGTCAACTCACCTAGAGGGTCGTGACCATGACTTAACGGTTTCCTGCCTCAATGAATCCATATTGAGGCAAGGAATGGACTCCTCGTCCCCCAGAATGAAGGAGAAAGTAATTATGAAGGATTCCCAATTATTGGAGTGTAGTCAGAATATTGAAGGTGGCAGCCCGATCAATGGGTGCCTTTCTTATAATGATATGTTAGAGGACCAGACTGGGTCCCAACCCCCTTCAACCATTTAATGAAGATACTTATTTGGAATATCAAAGGAGCTCGTAAACCTTCGTTTCGCTCCTCCTTTGGAAGACTTATGCAGTTATATAAATTTATATTTGTATACTTCTAGAAACCTGATTGTCGGGTGACAGCCTAACTTGGTTCAGGAGATAGGTGTCCAGATCTTGGTCCTCTTATGCAATGGAGTCTACCGTGCTATCTGGAGGTATTTTGGCTCTCTGGTGTAATAACACCATCAGGGTGGATGCCTTTCATCGGTGTAATCAGCAAGTTTCCCTTGTTATCTCTGAGGGAACAGGCTCCTCTCGGGAGTCTACACTAGCACTAATTTTTGAAAGAGGCGTATTCTTTGGTCTGAAATCCACTCTCTTCTTTCTCAGGGTGTTCTATCATTCATTGCAGGAGATTTCAACTACTGTTGGGGCCAATGAAAAAAATGGGGCAGATAGACCAGTGGCTCAGCAGAAAATTTGGAGTTTAGGACCTTCATTTCATATGCTGGTTTGCTTGACTTGGGGTACTCGAGCTCCCAATTCACTTGGTGTAATAACCGCCAGGTATCTGCGCGAGTCTGGGAGAGATTGGATAGGGCTATGGCCATGACCCATTGGCTTCAGCAAAATCCATCTATTACTATTACTCACCTTCCTAAGATTGCTTCTGATCATTGCCCCATCTTGATTACTACAAATGTGATTGATCAGCAGTGGAGACCGTTTCGATTTGAGCAGTTCTAGACCTCCTATTCTTCTGCTAGACCCTCATCTCTCAGGTTTGGCATTTACCTGTGAGAGGCAGTGCTACTTATAGACTATCTCAGCGCCTGGAGCTTGCGAGGCGCAGACTCTCCAGATGGAGCAGATTGAGGTTAGGGATCTGGTCAGAAGAGTGGAATAGGTGAAAGATGATATTACTACCCTCCAGACCAAAGAAGATTTGAAGGGCTACCTTTCTTACCAGGATATCACATCTCTCCATGCTAAGTTAGCTCTTCACCATTCTCTTCTACAGCAGTAGAAATTTTTTTGAGGCAAAGGATGGGATCGCAATACCAGATTTTTTCACCAGGTTACCCTAAAGTGTCGAGCAGCTAATAGGATTCGACAACTTGCTGATGAGGCGGGCACTTCCATGAGGATATTCACATTATCAGGATCAGGTTCTTTACTTCTTTCAATCCAGATGGTCAGAGCACACTAGAGATGGGTTTTTTGTTCACCCGGCCCCTTCTGCTAAGAGGGTCTCAGTAGAGAGAATGACCTTCTTATCAGGCTGATTTCTATGGATGAGAATCGGAAGGTTGTTTGGGATCTTGGGTCTAATGGGTTTTCCACCTTTCTTTTTTGCTATTATTGGACTATAGTGAGCCAGGATGTTGTGCAGGCCATTCAGAGTGTCTTCCAATCCAAAGTAGTTCATTCTGATTGGAACCGAACTTTTATTATTCTTGTGCCTAAGCGTTTGATGCTTCTACCCCTCAGCACTTTCGACCATAAGCCTGTGCACTACCTTGTACAAAGGTCTGTGCACGTATTATTGTCACCCGCTTGCAGAATATGATACATTGCCTCATTTATGTGGAGCAAGACACTTTTATCAGAGGACGATGCATTACTGATAATATCTTGATAGCTCAGGAGTTTATGTGTTAGTGTATGCCCTATATTCAATTGGATTGAATGTTGTATACATTTTATGAATACAAATCAAATAAAATATTTTTTATCTATTTAGATACTTTTATTTATATATTTATTTGTAAAATAAATTTTAAATTAATTTATTATTACTTATGCATTATGCATGTCAAAATTTAATAGCTTTAGTGCGCATTGCATGCGCTATTAATTCAAATGTTTGATGCTCGTATAATATTGCATCGAAGAATGATGCCAGCCTCATCACCTGCGATGCGAGCCAGCAGAGGGTGACAAGAGACGCGCCTTGACCTAACCCACTTTATGCCAGACCGGATCACGCTACGGATTTGCCTGACCCTGTTCGACGCCTCCAGGGCACGGTACTCGAGTATCGCGTTCTACCAGGTGGGCTGCATCACTTCCAATTTTTTAATGGAAAAATTCAGCATAGACCATAGGGTGCTACAAATGCCACTTGTGTCTTACACTGAAGAAATTAGTACTTCGCACCTGTGAATCCTCGGTTTTCTCAATGCCAAATCATTTTTGACTCTGAAGCCGTGCGCACCGCGCGTACCCAACGAGGAGCGTGTTCTCTGCTTGCGCGCGATGGTGATGTCGCGCCGTGGCAGCGCTTCCTTGGCCCACCCCCACACGGCATACCAAGCGTATGGATTTCAAAAGAACTTGGATGCCTTCGATAAAGCAAACTTATGCTTCTCCAATATTAGAAGCCACAGTACTAGCTCCATCCATTTAATTCTAAGCCTTCCGATTTAGAGCAACCAAAGAGGTGGATCATTCCATCGCGTAGATATGGCCCTTTAACATTTGTTTCCTCGTAACCATAAAAAAGTCATCGTACGTGGTGGCAAATAACATAGCGTGTTACTGTGTTATGACATCCTATCTGCAGCCTAAAAGGCAGCAATCATATGTCCGCTAGCGTTGGGAGTCAAAGGTGAGCCTGGCCTGGGAGGCTGGGGAATAGGAAAAAGATTATGTAATAAAACTTAGCGTACAAAACTTTAGGTGACTTACTCTTGAACCTTCTAATTATTAATGGGCCTACATCGTTGGTTGTTGAAGGGTGAAAGATAAATTAGATAATGCCTTCAAAAGGTCACTGTTACCGTATCAAATCATCTTTAATGAGTATCAAGTGGACAAAATTTTTATGGACCTTTGAGAGAACGGCGAGACTTTTTCTTCGCTCAGAACTTGCAAAGAAAGCTTCGGACCGATAATTCTGATGGGAACCCTCTGAGCCCAAGTTAATATTTGGGAACATGAATGGATAATGTTGTGATGATTGGATAGAGCTTGAGCCCTCTATCTCAAGGGCTGGAGGCCTGTTACACCTGTTCGAGAATCCCTCTTACTATTCGTCCGTCGTGGTCAAGCCTCCTTCAGACGGTTATTAATTTCTGGTCTTAAACGTGCCACAAAGTACGGGTCATGGGACTGATCGTGGGGCCACGCCCGTTGTTAGCAGCGCCAGGAGGGAGCACGTCCACCGCGCGCTAGCCGGGCGTGCTCGTGGTGACGTGGTCCGCCATTTTCGAGGAAAGTGGACCACGTAGCTTGAACGTGGATGATTGCCGCCGAGGCCGACGCCGACACCGACACCGGGGCTAACATCGAAGCCGATGCCGATACCGTAACCAAGGCCTAGACTGGCTATGGCCGATACGGAAGCCGAGGTGGGCCATAGCCGACGAGGAGGTCTGATGGGCCGTGGCCGACGCGGAGGTCGAGATGGGCCGTGGATGTCACAGAGGTCGAGATGGGCGTGGCCGACGCCGAGACCGTGACCAAGGCCTAGACCGGTGTGGCCGACGAGAAGGTCAAGGTGGACCGTGACCGACGCCGAGACCGTGCCAAGGCCTAGACCGGCTGCGGCCGACGAGAAGGTCGAGGTGGACCGTGGCCAACACGAAGGTCGAGATGGGCGTGGCCGATGCCGACACCTTGACCAAGCCTAGACTGACTGCGGCCGACGAGGAGGACGAGGTGGGCCGTGGTCGACACGAGTTCGAGATGGGCCGTGGCCGATGCCGACACCGTGACCAAGGCCTAGACTGGCTAAGGCCTACGAGGAGGTCGAGATGGGCCGTGGTCGACACGGAGGTTGAGATGGGCCGTGGCCGATACGGAGGTCGAGATGGGCCGTGGCCGACGCCGAAGTTGGGGTAAGCCATGCTGAGCTCAATCGCCAAGGAATTGGCTCGCGTGTTCTTTGACCCGATCGGCCATATCAGTCACCATTTCAAGCATTTGGTAAAGTTATAAATCATTTTGCTCCATATTTTTGGATCTAAACTATAAAGAAAATTTTCAACCAACAACCACCAGTATTCTGTAAATCAGTTCAGAACTTTTTTTTCTCAAATCATATAACATGATTTACAAAGATATTTAAAAACTTAAATTAAACATAATTATGTCATGCTTTCAAGAATACTATAAATTAGATTTCTGCAAATTAGCGAAAGATTTTTTTCTCATAATTAAAAAATTATGTCCTATGATTTGAAAAGTTATAATTAAAAAAATCTTAAATTAAGATAGACTTTAAAGGATGCTAATCGAATTAAGACTTTGTTAATATTTTATAAAATATAATTTAAGAAATGATAGATTGCTTTTTTAAATATTGTATTGTGCAAATCAAATTTTTATAGTTTGAATGTTATAATTAATTATTATGTGCTTTAAATTTTATGCAATTATATTCACGTGATTTGCTAGTTATACTTAGTTACTAAATATTTTAAAATATTATTCTATTTTAGTCCTATAAAAGTTTAATTAAGTTTAAAGCACTTAGATGTTAAGTATAACATTGTCAATTATATAAATAAAATATAATTATTAAATTATATGGATATAATTTTATAGAATTTAAAGCATCGGTTCAATCTAATATTTTTGAAATATAGCAATATAATTCGGTGGTCCTCGAACGGCAGAGTACTTGTTTTATTTATTTATTTTTAATAATATCCCTCGTCCATGTGCACGTGCGAAGTAACGCGGCCTCCCACTCCTATCGGAGGGCACCCGCTCTTTCTTTCTTCGATCGAGAATAGGGTCGTGTGGCCTTGCGGATTTCGTCTAATTTTCTTTGAAAAAAAAAAAAGAAGTTTTTTTATTTTTATTTTTTTTTTTTTTGTGGGAATGGTTGTTGGCATTGTGGTCGGCGGACCGCAGGCGGTTCGTTTGGGCTGCGGCCGGCGTTCGGAGACAACTGAAGTGTTTCGTCCAAATGGTTAGTTTCTTGGGTTCAAAGATTATTGATTGTGTTGAATCCACTTGAATGTATTGCGGCGATCGAATTTCTTATCACTTATATACGTTTCTTGGATTCTTTTGTCCTCTATTGTTGTTCAGTAACAGGATGTACGCAGCTGTAGCCAGTTCGGTGATGTGCTTCTTTGAAATTTCTTGCAGATTTTTTTTTTCTGAATTTTGGTTTGAAAAATGCTTGTGGGAAATTAGGCCTCGATCTTTTGAGTTTTAAAAATCTAAAAATATTTTTAAATGATTTTATGGTATTTGATGAAGTTTTTTATATAAATATTTTTGATTCTATTAAGGCTTTGTTTGTATTTTGAAGGAAAAGAAAGAAGAAAGTAAAAAAAAGAAAATGAATGAAAGAAGAAGAAAGAGAAAGAAAGGATTGTTCTTCTTTTCTTGTTTGGAAAGGATTGAAGAAAAAAAAAAAGGTAATATCAATTATCTTATTTTATCGTATTTAGATAGAGAGAGAAGAAAAAAGAAAAGAATTATGTGACAATTATACTTCTTTCTAAATAGAAATAAACAGTAAGAATGAAAGAATAAAAAATAAAAAAAAGATATTTTAATTTCTAAAAAAATATAATTTAAACATTTTCTTCTTTTCTATCTTATCCTTTAATTTAAAAGTTAACAAATTTACCATCAAAAGAACCGGTTACTCTCGTTCCCTTTTCCTCCTATCTTTCACCTTTCTCCCTGAAAAAATAATTTATAATTTTTTCCCTTAATTTTTTTTTCTCCCTTCCATTCCCCTCAATCCAAACATTCCCTAAATATCATTAAAAACAAATCTCAACTTAAGGTTTTGTCCGAAAGACACATGTTGGAAAGATGTTTTCGCCTGTGGTAGAAAGTCATATATTCAAATTTAATTTTATAATATAATAATAATAATATACTATATTATATTTAAATGATATTATAATAAATTATATTATGTTATATTCAAATACTATCAATAACGCTTAGCTGATCTAATTAGTCCATTAACGAATTAAAATCATATGATCCAAAAACTTGATTTGAGTTATAAGTATATAATAGGTTTCTTTTTTATCCAACATAAAACTAGATTTGGAGTATCATGATCTTTTCTCTTTATAATGAAACATTAGAAGACTCTGCCATCGTTTTATGGTTATCGTTTCATTATGTCCATTATTATGGATAGTCCTTTATAGTTTTATCTCATGTTTTCTTATGTTTACCAATATTTACATACTCGGATTGATTTTGATACCATTTGTAATACCCAAGCCTATCTACTAATCCAATTAAGTTGTTAGCGAAACAAAATCATGTGATCCAAAAATTTAAATAAAAATTAATAAATAAAAGTAAACTTAAGTTATAAGTATATAATTTTTTTATTTAATATAAAACTAAATTTAAAGCATTATAGTATATTATAAATATATATAATCATTAAGTTTTACGCATGCGTAAGCAGTGCGTGCCTCCGGCGACTTTTCCTGCCAACAATACGTCAACACCCATTTGCAGGCCGTTCTTGCACTCACTTCTCGCTGACCCACATCTGCAAGCCCTGCAAACCCTGAGGAGAGGCTGCACCCATGTTTTGGCATGACATGCAAGCCCGTAACAAGTTTGTCTAAATTACAGCTTCCTTTCTTTGGTCGCTCAGGTCTTAATTAAAACACTATTTAAGAGATCGAATAGTACTTTAATATCAACCTTGTCATCTTCTTGGTGCCTCCAACCATCTTCTTGCAGGTAAGTCCGGCACTGTGCCTGTTAAGTAAATCAGAGGTCCAGGTTCCGCTAGTCTTTTGTCACAGTTGGGCAATTGTCTACCATTTTCAGCTCTAACAGCAGACATGGTCGTCCTACGTGGTTTCAAGCTCTCAAGTACTTTGAAATGAAAACTATTGTCGATCTGCAGGACACTTAGTAAAATCCATGTAACTTTGATATATCACGTATGTGTTGAAAATTATAGTATAGTATATTTTAATATCCAAAAGTTTTTCAAAAGTTTTTCTCTAAAAGCTTTTCCTTTTTTATCATGAAACCACTCTTTTTAGTCCCACATGAAAAACATACAAATCTTACTCTTACTTATATTTGTATTACTCTCTTGCTTGGTTGAATGGTCGTGAGAAAGCTCACGCACGTGCGAGCCGGGCCAAGCCCAATGCGAACCGGTGAAGCCGATTTCGGAAACCTGTTAATCGAGCGCGTCGCGTGTGATCATCGCGCGCAAGAGGGTGCAAATCCCATCCGTTGGATGCGCGCATGATAAGCAAAATTTTTGTCCTTTTTTCTTTTTCTTTTTTCTGATGAGTCGTCGGTTTGACTGATTGACTGATTGATTTCTTTGATCGACCCGGTGAACTTTTGACCGAACGTTGGACGCTGACCATTGGATTGATTGGATTGACTCGTTGCTTTCAACCGGTGCTTGCTATCTTATAAATATTCGAAGCAATGCCTGTGGTAATTTTAATTCAAATTTTTGCATCCCATCATTATCTAGAGATCAATTCGCTCGTCCTGAGATTCATTCTTTTGCTACGTTCTTATGCAAAGAAAAGGAACTCATTCGGTTGTTCATCCTCTTCTGACATTGGTGTGTGCACGCCTGTTAGAAGACTTGCTGCTGTTATATCCTGAAGGGTAGTCGTGCTCTGATCTTCTACACCGAGATCGATATTATCTCTAAGAGGCATGTATCTACTCTTAAGGACAGTGCCTTGCACGCCACAACATCTTCTCAAATAGATTCAAATAGATAAGATCATCCCAGGTACTATCTTTTCTTCTTACTTATCCTACAATCTTAAGAGTAGATATGGACTCTATTATGGTTGCTGCTACTAAGTCCTTTCCCGATACATCAAGATTGAGCAATTTACTGGTTCCCATTATAAACGTTGGCAAGAGAAAATATTTTCAATATTAGACGTACATAATATTGGATATGTTTTGACTGATCCTAAACCTAAGAAAGAGGAGGACCTTCTAACCTGGGAAAAGGCTAACAGAATATGTAGGCATACTATTCTTAGTACTCTATCCAATAAACTATTTGATATTTATTATCCTATTAAATCAGCCTCTGAAATAAGCAATGTTAGGTCGATATGCTCATATTTGGCACTAATTTTGATATTATGACTAGCACCAAAATGTTTTTGACTTTGAATTTTGATATGAAAGATATGGGAGAAGCATATATAATTTTAGGAATTAGACTTGTAAAGAAGTCGAATAGTATCATGCTTTCACAAGAACATTATGTTAAGAAAATCTTGAAAAACTTTTCACATTTTGATTGTAAGCCTGTGAGTACTCCTTATAATGCTAATTCACAACTTAAGAAAAATAAAAGCAATGGTGTCTTACAATCCAAATATGCTCAAATTATTGGTAGTCTTATGTATTTGATGAACTGCACTCGACCTAACATTGCTTATGTTGTAGGAAGACTAAGCAGATATACTCAATGTCCTAACAAGGATCATTGGATTGCATTACAAAGAGTGCTTAGATATTTGAAAGGAACCATGAACTATGGTTTAATGTATTGTGGGACTCCTACAGTATTAGAAGGGTATTGTGATGCTAACTGGATTTCAAACTCTGATGAGATGAAATCCACTAGCGGATATGTGTTTACCCTTGAAGGAGGAGCAGTGTCATGGAAATCATCTAAGCAAACATGTATAACTCGGTCTACAATGGAATCCGAGTTTATTGCTTTGGAGAAGGCTGGGATTGAGGCCGAATGGCTCAGGAATCTTTTGGAAGATCTTTCCATTTGGATGAGACTAGCTCCATCTGTGTCTATACATTGTGATTGTCATGCTGCCATAGCTAAAGCTAAAAACAAAATTTATAATGAGAAGAGTAGACATATACGTCTAAAACATAATATTGTGAGGCAGCTTATTAATGATGGAGTAATATCTTTGGATTATGTAAGGTCAGAGTTGAATTTGGTCGATCCTCTGAATAAGCCTCTAAGCAAAAAGCTTGTGAGCAATACATCGAGGGAAATTGGATTATATCTAGATCAAAAGTTGAAGTGATGGTAACCCAACCTTCATGAACGGAGATCCCGGAAAGAAGGTTCATATAGAAAAATAATTCACTGGACAACTTAGAGTATACTATCATAATTATTTATATTGTGAAATCCCTTTCTATGGTGTGAGATAGTATTCTGCAGTGTTTAGGTTGAACTAATATGTGAAGTTCTTAATGGATGTCATAGCCTAATTTGGGTGGTATACAAAACTGCAGTGTATACTTGATGACAATCCACCTATATGAGTATGGAGGTGGTGGCCGCTTCCTATGAGACTTGGGTGAGATCTCTAGAGTACTCATGAATATCCAGGTAGACGCATGGCCGAAACGTGTCAACCCGCTTGAACAACCAAATTCTGAGAGATGGAATGTGAGTTATAAGTCAATGATCCAATAAAAGAAGGATTGGTTCATAGAAACTTAGTTTCACCAACCTTTTATGGATTACACTTATTTTCTCTATGCCTGATTTATAGTCACATAGACNCTAGGTTCCAATCTTGCTGCGGCGTGTGAAGAGAAAGAGAGCCGTGAGGAAGACGGTGAGGCCGGTCCGTGAGCCTTCTCCAAGCACGGATTCCACTTCATCTTCAACCCCCAATGCTTCTCCAGCCACTACTACTTCTCAGGTAGATAGATTAGCAGATAGAATCATTACCACGGTTACGGTAGAAAAGTGGATTTGAACTTTTTGAGGCAGAGGGATTTTATTAGGGAGACAATTGATAGAGATGGGATGGAGAAGATCTGTTCATGGATTGCCCAACTTATCCCGCTCTTGTGAAGGAGTTTTATAAGAACTTGTCGAAGGAGATCATGGTCTCATAAGCACGGTAAGAGGAAATAGGATCTCAGTGACTGTGAGCTTCTGTCAAGATTATTAGATCTACCATGTCAGGTACTGCCACATTTTCTTCTGAAGACCGAAGCCCTGCTCTTGCTAGATATTAAACCGGGAAGTTGTCGTTTTGAGGAGGTTTTTGCCAACCAATTATCATTAGAACTGAGATTGCTTCATAACATTTGCAGTAGGATACTTTTTCCCAAAATAGGAAGATTTGATTATGTATCTGAAAGGGACATTTTGTGATGGATGCTATTGTTACGGGCAAACCAATCAACCTTCCCAGTATGATTCTTTGGTATATTGCTGACTATGGAGGAAAGAGGAAAGCTAGCTTGCCCTATGGTATGATTCTCACCAAGATCTTCCAAAGTTAGGGAATTGTTATTCTGACAGTGAGCCAATGAGGAACCTAAGGCATACAGACTTTTATAGCTTGGCCACCATTCATCGGATGGGTTTTATTAAGAGAAACGGGAAATGGGAGAGAAAAGGATTAGTAGAAGATAGAGCTGAGGATGCTGAGGCACCAGGTCCATCAGTTAGACACTATTCACCTACCTCAGAGCCCTCCTACTTCTGCACCTGCTCCTACCGCCGCTCAGTTAGTTGATCAAGCTTCATCCTCTTCTGCTGGCTTCTCAGATCTACAATTAAAGCAACTGAAAGGACTTTTAGATGATCAGTCAGAGAAATTAAAGTCAGAGTTTGAACATAAGTTCATGAACCTAAAGGAAACTCTATATTCTTTGGATGACAGAATCACTACAATTGAGTCTACTCTCACACTTCTTCGGAATCTTTAAGTGGAGATCTCAAGAACATTTTTGAAGAGCTTAAAGATATTTGCGGAGATGGAGAAACCTACTCTAAGTGCAATGCGGAGCTTCAAGACAAGATTTTGACTGCTTGCACCTTTGTAGATGAAAGGCTAAAGACTATGTAAAAATCCAATCAGATGGAATGAAGAACATAGTTGATCATTTGACTAGGATTGTTAGAACTCATTTCTAATGTATTAGATTTTCAATCCTTGCTATGTATTGAAGTTATTGTTATGTCTATATTTTGATATCAATGTATTAGACACTTTGATGTATTAGACTCTTTGATGAAATGAAATGTCAATTTTGTTTACTCAATGTATTTCTTTCTATCAACGAATGAATGAATGTTATGCTTCTCTACCTTTTTGTTGATAACAAAAAAGGGGGAGAGTTTTATAGTTTTATGATTGAATATGCATATGAGAAAATCAAATTAATCAATGAGATAATTAATTGTATGATTAAGTTTCATAGGGGGAGCTACCTCATTCAGGGGGAGCCTAAGCCTATTTATGAAAACAAAATAAATTCACAAATCAATCATGCATAAACTCAATGTTTTTGTCATCATCAAAAAGGGGGAGATTGTTGAAAGATTATTGAAAAATTATATGCCCCAATCCTTTTGATTTTAATGATTACCAAAAGCCATGAGTACTGTAAAAGATGTGATATGTTTATATACATGTGCAATGAATTTATCTTGAACATCAATGAGAATGTTAAAGTTTGACATTAATCATTTTGAAAGTAACTTTAAGCTCAATGTTTAAGCTTTCAAAAAGAAATTTTATAATTCATAGATTAATCAATGAGTTTTTGGAATACTTCTTGAATTAATTCTTAATGTCAATTTTATTGAATTCAAGTCAAAACAATGATTTAAAATGAATCTGGAACGATTTTAAAGTCAATCAGAAAACTTTCTGATTTTTGATACGTTCCGGAGCCGACTCATGAGTTTCAGAGTCGACTCCCCTCAGAGAACAGAAATGTCTATCTGTCTCGAGTCGACCCACGTAATTTCATGAGTCGACCCCCGATTCTATCGAGCCGACTCCATGACTGTGCGAGTCGACTCCGCTCAGACACTAGAGGTGTGTTTTTCTGAGTCGACCCCCCGACTTTCAGGAGTCGACACTTTACTTTTGGTGAGTCGACCCCAAACTTTCTGAGCATTTCTATTTTTAGTATAACGAGCTCGAGCCGACTCGGAAAAAGCATGAGTCGACTCCAGCAAATTTGGGCAAGATTTTTACGGATGCCAACTCAGCTCCAATGGTAAGATTTTTGATTAACGGCTATTTTTCTTTGTGTCTAACGGATATATTCTTGCAGAATCTATAAATAGAGAAGCCGTTTTCAAATCAAACAGAGACGAATAGAGATATATTTATTTCAAAGAAAAAGAAAAAAAAATCGAAAAAATAGAGCTTCAGTTGAAAAAATCCGTGATTCAAAATAGAGTGAAAGAAAGAGTGTGAAATCAAAGGAAGTTCCTTCTGTGTTCAAGCTCAAATCCAAGGAAGCTTCAGAAGAAAATCCAAGTGCTATTCAAGAGTATCTCAAGAGATTTTCAACACTTGAAGAAAAGAGGAAAAGCCTAAATCAACTCCAACACATCTTTCGTGAAGAATCCAAGCTGAGGCCTGGTTCTACACTTCAAAGGAGTTGAAGAAAAGAAGAAAAGCTCAAAGCCAACCAACTGCAAATCAGGCTTATCTAAACTCTATTCTTACATTTGTTTATCTGCTCATTAAGGAGCCTTGTAACTAAACAAACAATATTTCTATTCTTTGTGTCTAGCTCATCTAGGGGATTGAACTAGAGGAGGTAGTCTTACCTCAGTTCAAGCTTGGTTAAGCTTGGGTATAGGGTTTTTGTGCTGGTGAGCCCTTGAAAACCAGCTGGGTTCGTTGTGCGCCCGAAAATAATAAGTTGAGTGTGAGCTTGTAAAACAACTCTGCTGTAATCTAGGGTGATTATAGTATGGATCCAAGTGAATCTTGGGAGTGGACGTAGGTGTTGGATACACCGAACCACTATAAAATCTCTTGTGTTTGTCGTGTTCTATTGTCTCTTTCTCTATCTCTGTTTATTCACTGTAATTTATATTTACTTTGCATTTGCCTTCATTCATCTCAAGCTAAATAATTTAAAAGGCTAATTTTTAAAGAACCCAATTCACCCCCCCCCCTCTTGGGTTGTCATCTGGGCCAACATAGGGCACCAGAAAAAGTGCAAGAAAAAGATGGATAACCTTACCAAGAGTGATAGTTAAAAACCATTTTATGAAATCCCGACCCGAAGTCATTAGCCGGTACCAAAGTGGCTGCGAAGAAGCCTAATTGTAGTATTAATGGCAAGTTATTAGGGCCGGCTAAAGGCTGCGTTTCGGCCATGAGATCTTGTTGAAGAAGAGGACGAACAAGAAGGCCCTTTTATACGTGCAACAAGAATCTTTCATTCTATTTTTTTGTTTTGAGGATCTTCATGATTTTCCTTTTTGCCATACTTTTCTTTTGTGAACCAGTGTATCTTGTCCGTAATTATATATGATAAAAAATTCCAAATTTAAATTATTTATTCGAAAAGGAAAAATAGAAGGCAATCATAAACCATCACATAAATGGCATGGCCATAGGATTAAATTATTTATAGCTCGCTGCCAACTAGAATGTTATCAGGAAGCAGTTAAAAGTGAGCAAAAAAAGGAATGGTTAGTAGCTATACAGAAAGAAATGGATGCCTTATAGAAGAACCCACACATATGATTTAGTAGAACTACCAAAAGGAAGGAAGGCTTTAAAGAACAAATGGGTTTTCAGGTTAAAGACTCAATAGCAGTGTTCTCAACCAAAGTACAAGGCCAGATTGGTTGTGAAAAGCTTTGGTCAAAAGAAAAGTATTGACTTTGAAGAGATTTTTTTCCTTTTGTTTAAATGTCTTCAATTCGTGTTGCTCTAGGTATTGCTACTAGTCTTGAAGGTTGAGCTGTTAGATGTGAAGACAGCTTTTCTTTATGGTGATTTGAGGAAAAAATCTATATGGAGCAATCAGAAGGCTTCAAAGTCAAAGGTAAAGAAAATCTTGTTTGCAGATTGAAAAAAAGCTTGTATGGGCTGAAGCAAGCTCCAAGGCAATGGTTCAAGAAATTGATTTATTTATGGCTAAAAATGGATACAAAAGAATAACTTCAGATCATTGTGTGTATATCAAATGGTTTAGTGAGGATTTTTTCATACTCCTACTTTATGTTGATGACATGCTTATCCTTGGAAAAGATATGTCTATGATTGCCAGGTTGAAGAAGGAGCTGAGCAAGTCATTTGAAATGAAAGATATTGGACCAGCAAAGCAAATACTAGGCATGCAGATTTTTCGTGATAGAAGAACCAAAAAAATATAGTTGTCACAAAAAAAGTACATTAAGAAGGTATTGGATAGGTTCAGTAAATAATGCAAAGCCAGTTGGTTCTCCTCTTGCAGATCATTTCAGGTTGTGCTCAGAGCAAAGTCCTTCAAGTGATAAGGAGAAGGAGAAAAAGAAGAAGGTTCCTTATGCTTTAGCAATTGAAAGTTTGATGTACGCGATGTTATGTACGAGGCCAGACATCGCATATGTAGTGGGTGTTGCTAGCAGATTTATTGCAAATTCAGGAAAAGAGCATTGGACAACAGTAAAGTGGATCTTCAGATATCTCAGAGGAAGCTCTAATGTTTGTTTAAGCTTTGGGGATGGTTCACCTGTGCTGATTGACTATACAGATGCAAATGATGAGAGATATTGATACAATGAAGTCCACATCAGGTTTCATACTTACTTTTGCAGGGGAAGCTGTGTCATGGCAATCTAGATTGCAAAGGTGTGTAGCTCTCTCCACCATAGAAGCAGAATATATTGCTGCTACCAAGGTCTGTAAGGAGATGCTGTGGATGAAAGAATTCTTACATGAATTGGGGCTGAAACAGAAAAATTATGAGGCACATTATGACAGTTAGAGCATCATCTACTTGTGCAAGAACCCAACTTTATATTTCAAGTCAAAGCATATAGATATCGGATACCACTGGATTCGAAATATGTTTGAAGAGAAGCAATTGCAGCTTCAAAAAATTCACACAAATAGAAATGGGGTAGACATGTTGACAAAGACCTTGTCAAAAGAAAGGCAAGAGATGTGCCGACAGCTGGTCGGCATGATTTTACACTAAGAAAGCATGGGATAGCCTCTCTTATGGGCTGAAGGGGGAGGTTGTTGGGCCCATGGCCCATTTATTCAGTCCATTAAGGCTGAAAGGGAGCACGCATTATTTTCCGTGGTTCTTTTTATTTTTTTTGGAGTAGCCACCGCTAAGTGCCGTGGGAGCGTATAAAGACATGAAGAAGAAGAAAAGAAGGGAAAGAAAATAAGAAGGTAACGCATAAGATCGTATTTTTCGTTGACGTAATCATTATATCCTTATTATTCTCTTGTGATTGATTCTCAGATCCAGACAAAAGACTTTGAGATTTGAATATTTATTATTTTATAGCGGATCTTCTTCTCTGACTTGCCCATGGTTTTTTTTATCTTGGAGGGATTTTTCACGTAAATCTTGGTGTTTCTGTGTGATTGTGTGGTTTATGCATTTTATTTATTATTCTGCTGCTTATTATGGCCTGCTAGTATTTGTCCGTATATGGATTCTTTTCCATCATCCTTATCATGGATTATTAAAAGATCATTCTTTTTAACTGAAGCATCTAAACATTTTCATTGTATATGTCCAAACCACTATAATCGATTTTCTCTCATTTTATATTTAACTGGGGCTACTCTTATCATTTCTCTTATTGTTTATTTCTAATTCCATCTTTTAAAGTTTTACCACATATCTATCTTAACATACATATTTTTATTATACTTAATTTATTCACATATTATTTAAGTATTGTCCAATACTCTGTTCCATATAACAAGCTGGCCTAACAACGATTTTATAAAATTTTTCTTCACTTTAATGGGATGCACTGATCATACAATACTTCTGAAGCACTCCTTCACTTAATCCATCCTACTTTAACTCTATGATTCATATCTTACCTATTTCACTTTCTTAATGAATAATTGATCTCAGATACCTAATTTTTTTACTCCTTGGTACCTCTTGGCTTGCAATCTTTACTATTTCTTCATTTATATTTCTACTTCCATTAAAATTATATTTCATGTATTCACCTTTAGTTCTACTAATGTTAAAACCTTTAGATTCTAAAGCCTGTCTTCAAATCTCTAGTTTAACACATAGCACAATTGATCCAAAATATTTTACATGCTAATTTTACATCCGATCCATTCCACTTTATGGTCTTAACTAGACCCTTTATGAAATTTAATTCCTTGTATACTTTTTTTACACAAAATATTTTTTTTTTTTTTTTTTTCCGAAAAGGCAGAGCAGTTGGATGGTTTCACACGGCACGTTACTGCTCGTCATTCATTACGACTTCATTGGTGTGTGGACTGCTCGCTCTGGCGGTAACATCATTGCTTACGATTTCATTGGTGTGTGAAGGGTATATAACTAGCTAGGAACCATCTGCCACCAGCGATCCAGGGCTGCGAGGTCAGATCCTTAACAGATTTGGGTTTGCGATGGAACGAGAGGAAGCTGCCATGAAGGATGCAGAGAGCAGCAGTTTGAACAACAGCGTGAAGAGATGGTCCCTTGAGGGAACTACGGCCTTGGTCACTGGAGGCACCAAAGGAATCGGGTGAGTCATTCTTTTTCATTGTAATGGTCTTTGCCTTACCAACTTGCTTGGTTGATACCCTCGATTGAATTAAATATAGAAAACATGGACCCAAGAAAAGGAAGTCCGATGCATCAAAAAAAAAAAAAAAAATTAGGAATCATATACTTTATTTGAACTTATAACAGTCATTCAATTTGAATAATATTTAGCCTGTTTTTTGCAATGATAGCCCATCTTAGATTTAAACTCTTACACTTTTATTTGTCTTCTTGGAAAACTAAAAACTGTGAACACATAAGGACTGTCGTTGCTTTTATATCAGAAATTACCTATTCAGAATTATTGTTTACACCATGGTTGCAACGCTTCTATGTTGAACCTATGTTATAAACCAAAGTCTGTCCAAACTCCTTTTCGTTTTTTCCCACCCCTGACAATCATAAGTCTCTCCAGACTCGCAGAGAGATATGCTTATTTTCTCTTGTTTGCAAGCAATTAGAAACAAGATTAGGAACTTAGAATGACCGCTCTAAATTTGTGCTCATTTATACTAGTGCACCCAATTGCTTCATGATTACTTATCAAAGAAGATCCTATCGAGTTTGTGAAGTAAGCTAACAACGTTTTGCCACTATGACCAATGTAAATATGATCATTTGATAACATTTCAGGCATGCCATAGTTGAAGAATTAGTAATATTTGGAGCTACTGTACATACATGTTCTCGAAATGAAGCGGAACTCAACAAATGCTTGGAAAGATGGAAAAGTCTCAACATTCATGTTACTGGATCAGTTTGTGATGTCTCCTCTCGAACTGATAGAGAGAAACTAATGAAGGATGTCCATTCCATTTACCACGGCAAGCTCAATATTCTTGTAAGTTTCAAGCAATCTTACATTGCATCTCATTATAAAAGTATAACAGCTACGGTCATAGCAAAGTCTTAAATCAAAACTAGTTGGAACCAGCTAATCTATTCCATTCTACTAGTTTTAGGATGTAAGATGTAAAGGCATTAATTTTTTTTATTGCTTTATATAAAGGTTAGTATTAGGATTAATAAAAAAACAAACCTGCAATGAAGAGTGAAATTATGACAAAAACAATAGTAAATCCTCAAAGCTTGCATGAACTCTATGATGGTGCAATTAACGCTTAATCTATTGAATTGTTAGCGTTGGCTGCCACCAATGATAAACCAACAGCCTCTTGTTAATTTTTTTAAAAAAAGCATATGCTTATCAAACTTCTTTCATATGTAACTATACTGTTCAAGCATTTGGTAGAGTTCTGAGGCCATCCAGGTCATTCAAAATTCTTATAAGATTCTACTCCATTTAGTTAGGCCATGTCTTTGAGAGAGAGTCCTCTGGTATATACCTGTTAAATTTTTTACGCATTTATTGTTTTCTACTACTCCTTTACCATTACTTGATGGTTGCTTCAGCCCTCATATCCGCATGAACACCTAAGAGTTATGCTCAACCTAACTACTACCATAAATAAGTTCATGCCTAGTGTGTTTTTCCCTACTGAGATGTTCTTCATTCAATCCAAATGACAAAGTTGTGCTGTCCCACCAAGGTTAACAATGTAGGGACGAACATTATAAAACCAGCTGTGGAATTCACTCTTGAAGAGTATTCCTTTCTCATGGCTACGAACTTGGAATCAGCTTTTCATCTGAGCCAATTAGCTCACCCTCTTCTCAAGGCATCAGGGGCAGGCAGCATTGTGTTCATCTCCGCGGTTTCAGGGATTAAGGCCGGGAGAGATCATTCCATTTATGCAGCTACTAAAGGTAACCTAAGATGAGGCCCTTTTTTTTTAATGAAGCATAAGTAACCAATAACCGTCGATCCCTACTCTTTATGACTTCTTCTATGTTTTCAGGAGCAATGAATCAGCTTACAAGGAGCTTGGCCTGTGAGTGGACTAAAGACGGCATCCGAGTCAATTGTATTGCTCCAGGATTCATTCGGACCCCACTCTCAAAGTTTGTAAGGGCCTTTTCAATGTTGTCTGATACTTCAAATATAATCACACATTGAATGAAAAAGAAATACCTTAAAACTTAAGTCCACTAGCTAACTATTCATTAACTTTCATTTGAATTTTTGGGCCATATGGTTTTTATCCGTTAACGGAGTTAATTGAACCAACAGATGAGCTTAAAGCGTTATAAGTAGTATCAGAGCTGATCCGAGTATATGAAAGTTGATCAGCATAAGGAAAGGGCTACCTATAGAAAAATGATAGAGTTTTGCCATGGCGTGGAGCCATCCTTATAGCACCAACAACCCAAATTAGGATAGATTCCAGTTAGCTTATGGTATGGGATAAGAACATCGCATTATAAGAAGAAAGATTACAATGCTCTAAATTTAATCTCATATTGGATTAAAAAGAAATATATTATATGCTTATAACTCAAGTTCCCTTGCTACCCATCAATTTTTATTTGAGTTTTTGACCTTGTTATTTTGATCCATTAATAGAGTTAATTGGACATGTGAGTTTGAAGTGTTATAGTCTAAAACTTTCTCTCTCAAAAATAATAGAACAAAAGTCGGAACCCCTGGCAAATCTGAACCCAATCCAACCCCCATGCCAGTCAATCAGTGAACTAAAGACACCGTAGGCAACCTTTGTTTTCAGGGTAATTATGGGTGGCACCCATCACACTGGGGACCATGCACACATTTACCATAGAATACCTGGATAATTATAGCATTGCATTTTCTGTACGTACGTGCATTTGCAAAGCCATCCAGAGAGGCAATGGGATTCCAGATCCAAGAGAATCCATGTTATTAGAGAAGGTCATCAAGTTTATAAAGAAAAAGAAAACAAGCTATCATAACGAGCTACTTGTGTAGACCGTTTCAAAATAAAGTGGGAAAATAAGTTGCAAGTTACTCGTTCATGTCATTAGCACTTTATTACATTGAGATATATTGATATCTTTTTCTTTTCTTTTATTTTTCCGCTCCCCTTTGTGCAAGTACATAAAGTTGGCCAAACAGGACTCCACCTTTTTTTTCACCAATTAAAGTTGGAAGCAAAATTTGTGTTGAAATTAAACCTGATGTATTTTGTATTGCATCCTTCACGAGACACTTACATGTGGTGGGTCGATACCTGGTAGGTTAAATATTTGCCGATCGAATCTCTCATCCTTTGTATTTGTTCAGGCACTTGAAAACGAGTATTTCGCAAGATATGCTAGCACCATACCTCTCGGACGAATTGCAGAACCAGAGGAGGTAGCATCTACTGTGTCTTTTTTATGCATGCCCGCTGCTTCTTATGTTATAGGTCAAGTTATTGTGTTGATGGAGGTTTGACCGTGAGTGAACGCTGAGAAGAAACGCGATTCTATGGTGGGGTCTATGTTTCTCAGTCGATCAATTCCTCACCTGTAATGTTAATGCTTAGCATGAGATGGGTTATAAAGTTGTGTTGTTTACCAAGTTATGTTGTTTTCTAGTAAGTGACAAGGCCATTACTAGTAAGCCTTGAGAATAAGAGTATGAGTGCAACATTTGGTTGTTGTGATTTTGTTTTGCTTATCTTTGGCATTCAAATGCAGATTTAAGTTAACCATTTTTAACTGAATGTTGGGAATACACCCTCAATCACCCTCAGAACAAATATGCGTGCACAATCACAGAAAAATATACCGATCTACCACAATCACAGAATATGCGGAATAAAAATAAACACCACACAAAAACACCAAATTTACGTGGAAAACCCCTCCAATGTGAAAGGAAAAATCACGGGGCAAATTCCGAGAGCACTTCACTAATCTTAATAAAAGATTACAACTTTTCTCCTAATTTTTTTGCCCAAAAATCAGGAAACACTTCGAACTTAAAATAATAATTGATGTGGGTACAAGAAGGATCTCACCAACGTGTGGTTGCTCTTCCGTGCCCCCAAATCTGCTCTCAGACTCGTCCGTATCGACCTCCTGAGGTTGCACAGGATTTTTCCCAAGCCTGGGCTTCTCTGGATCTCTCTCAGGCCGCACACAGCTCTCTCCCCCCAATCTGGGATTTTTCTTCTCTCGTATATGCCACATACGGATCTCTCTCCCCCTACTTTATTTCCGGGTTTGTTTTCCCTTTTTGAAAACAGCTCCGTAACAAACTGTGATGCAGTTTGTTATCATGGGCTCCGTAACAAACTGTGATGCAGTTTGTTATCATGGGTCGGTTCCCTCCCCACGTGGAGGGAGCACCCAACAATATCTCCCCCTCCCGACTACGTGGGGAAATCCACCAAGCCTGCTTTCTTTCTACAAGCTTCAACCTTCTTGATAGGTAATGACTTTGTCATTATATCTGACCCATTATCATCTGTATGGATCTTCTCCAACAGCAACTGCTTCTCTTCCAGGACCTGTCTGATCCAGTGATAACGCATATCAATGTGCTTCGACTTGGAGTGAAAAGTCGGATTCTTGCTCAGGTGAATAGTGCTCTGATTGTCACAATAGACCACATAAGTATCATGTCTAACACCCAGCTCCTGAAGAAATCTCTTCAGCCACAATATCTCCTTGCATCCTTCTGTCACTGCTATGTACTCGGCCTCTGTGGACGATAATGCAACACACTTCTGTAACTTGGACTGCCATGAAATTGCACCTCCTGCAAATGTAACCAAGTAACCGGATGTGGACTTCCTGGAGTCAACATCTCCTGCCATATCTGCATCTGTATATGTCTGTAACACAGGTTCTCCCTGTCCATAACAAAGACTCAAGCTAGTTGTACCTCTCAAGTACCTCATGATCCATTTGACTGCTGCCCAATGCTCCTTTCCTGGATTCGCTAGGAACCTGCTCACTAAGCCAACTGCATATGCTAAGTCTGGTCGGGTACAGACCATAGCATACATAAGACTACCCACGGCTGAGGCATAAGGGACTCTATTCATCTCCTGCTTCTCTTCCTCTGAGGCTGGGCTCTGCTCTGAACTCAGCTTGAAGTGTCCAGCTAGTGGACATGCCACTGACTTGGCATTGCTCATGCTGAATCTCTGAAGCACCTTCTCTATGTATTTCTTCTGGGACAACCATAACCTGCATGCTTGTCTATCCCTGAATACATGCATCCCCAATATTTGTTTCACTGGCCCCATATCCTTCATATCAAAAGCTTTCCCTAACTCCTTCTTCAGTGTGGCAATCTTGCTGGAGTCCTGCCCAACAATCAACATATCATCCACATATAAGAGAAGGATGATAAAATCACCTCCAGGGAACCTTCTAATGAAGACACAATGATCTGTGGTTGTTCTTTTATAACCAACCTGTACCATGAAAGCCTCAAACTTTCTGTACCACTGCCGGGGCGCCTGCTTGAGACCATACAGACTCTTTCTAAGTCTGCACACCATGTGCTCCTTGCCTTTCACCTTGAAACCTTCAGGCTGCTCCATATAGACCTCTTCCTCTAAGTCACGTGCAAGAATGCTGTCTTCACATCCAACTGCTCTACCTCCATGTTCATGCTAGCTGCCAATCCTAACACCGTCCTGATTGAGGTCATCTTCACTACTGGAGAAAATATCTCATCGAAATCAACTCCCTTCTTTTGTGCAAAGCCCTTCACAACTAGTCGTGCTTTATATCTAGGCTGTGAGCTTTTCTCTTCTGCCTTTACCTTGTAGACCCACTTGTTTCTGAGTACCTTTCTCCCCTTGGGCCTAGCTACCAAGTCATATGTATGATTATGCAGAAGAGAGTCCATCTCCTCCTGCATAGCTCTCTGCCACTGCTCCCGCTGCTCACTGACATGGGCCGCCTCATATGACTCTGGCTCATCTGCATCTGTCAACATGATATATTCATGCACTGAATACCGACTAGATGGTTGCCTTGCTCTCGTGGATCTCCTCACCTCTGTCGGTAGCTCCTCCTCAGGGATCTGAATCTCCTGATCTGTATCCTCAATAGGTGTAGGCTGCTGCTCATCTGCACCCTGTACTGGCTGTTTCTCTGGCTCATCTGCATGAACTGCTGGAGGACTGACAGGCTCTATATCTACTGGGCCATACATATCTGACTCAGACTGATGCTCTGCCCTCTTGATGTCTTCTATGGTTTGATCCTCATAGAATATGACATCTCTGCTCCTGACTACCTTCCTATCAACTGGGTCCCACAGCTTATAGCCAAACTGCTCATCACCAAACCCCAGAAAGATACATTGTCTTGTCTTGTCATCTAACTTTGTCCTCTCATCCTTAGGCACATGCACAAATGCCCTGCAGCCAAAAATCCTTAGATAATCATATCTGACATTCTTGCCTGTCCACACCTTCTCTGGCACCTCTCCATCTAGAGCTGATGAGGGAGATCTATTTATCAAATAACATGCTGTCTGGACTGCCTCCCCCCAAAAGCTCTTGGGCAACTTGGACTGGGAGAGCATGCACCTGACTCTCTCCACTATTGTCCTGTTCATTCTCTCAGCTACTCCATTCTCCTGTGGAGTCTTTGGCACTGTTTGCTCATGTCTGATGCCTTGTGCTCTGCAGTACTGGTGAAAGACTCCTATGTACTCTCCCCCATTGTCTGTACGAATGCATCTCAACTTCTTTCCTGTCTGCCTCTCCACAAGCCTGTGAAAAAACTCAAAAACTGCTGCCACCTGGTCCTTGGACTTTAAAACAAAAACCCACACCTTTCTGGAAGCATCATCTATAAATGTGACGAAATATGAGGCTCCTCCTAAGGTCTTCTCCCTCATGGGTCCACACACATCTGAGTACACTTGCTCCAAAAGGCCAGTCTTCTTCTTGGAGCTACTCTGAAATGTCACCCTGTGCTGCTTACCCACCACACAGTGGGTACAATCACTGAGAACTCTGTCCTGTATCTCTGGTAAGACCCCTGCCCTGACGAGAGTTTGCAATCCCTTTCCGCCAATATGGCCTAATCTCTTGTGCCACAAATCTGCAGTATCATGCTCTGCTGCGCATACCTCTCCCCTAACCAAACTGGACTGCAACTTGTATAATGTGCATGATCTCTGTCCTTTGGTAATTACCATAGCACCTTTGATTAACTTCCATTGATCTCCCCCAAACTGGCTAACATATCCCTCTTCATCTAGCTTGCCTGCTGAGATGAGATTCATCTGAGATCTGGAACATGTCTGACCTCTTTGAGTATCAATCTGCTGCCTTCACGGGTCTGGACCACTACTTCTCCTATCCCACATATTTTGGAAACACCATTGTTTCCCATTCGGATCACACCAAGATCATCTATCCTGTAGGATGTAAAGAACTCTCTCCTGGGTGTGGCATGATAAGAAGCTCCAGTATCCACCACCCAATCAACTTGATTTGATGTGGTGGCTAAGCACTGATCAACACATTCTGTAAATAGAATGATGTCTTCTCCTGAGGCAACTGCTGCTACCTCTCTATCTTTCTTATCTTCTGCCTTACCGCCTTCATTGTTCTTCTTCTTTAGCAGTCTACATTCACTTTTGTAGTGTCCTTTCTTATGACAATGGTAGCATTCGATTTCCTTCCTTGGTCTGGATTTGCTTCTGCCTCTGTTGTTTTCCTTTCTAGTAAACTGTCTCCCTCTGCCCTCTGTGATAAGTACATCTGTCTGTGTTTGAGACTCTCCAGTTCCCTTCCTTCTTTCCTCCTCATTGAGCAAGCTGCTAGTAGCCTGACTCATGGTGATAACTCCATCAGGGGCGGAGTTACTCAATGACACCACCAGTGTCTCCCAACTATCAGGTAGAGAACTCAACAACAGGAGTGCCTGAAGTTCATCTTCCATAAGCATCTTCATTGTGGCCAGCTGGTTCACAATGCTCTTCATCTCATTTAGGTGCTCTGCAATTGATTTTCCCGGCTTGTACTTCAAATTTACAAGCTTTCTGATTAAGTATGCTTTATTTCCGGCAGTTTTCCTCTCATACAACCCTTCTAACTTCTTCCATAGTTCATAGGCTGAGGTTTCATTTGAAATATGATGGAATACTATGTCATCCACCCATTGCCTGATGACACTGATTGCTTTTCTATCCATAGTAGCCCAATCTTCATCATCATATTTTTCTGACTTCTCTCCCATCTTCTCAATCGGCTTGGCTAAATCTTTGCAATACAAGAGATCCATCATCTTTGGTTTCCAAATCAACCAATTACTGCCATTGAGACTAATCATCCTGCTAGTATTAGTGGTAGAATCCATCTGTGGCACGCTCAAATAATTTGTTCTAGGCTTGCAACCTTGCTCTGATACCACAATTGTTGGGAATACACCCTCAATCACCCTCAGAACAAATATGCGTGCACAATCACAGAAAAATATACCGATCTACCATAATCACAGAATATGCGGAATAAAAATAAACACCACACAAAAACACCAAATTTACGTGGAAAACCCCTCCAATGTGAAAGGGAAAAACCACGGGGCAAATTCCGAGAGCACTTCACAAATCTTAATAAAAGATTACAACTTTTCTCCTAATTTTTTTGCCCAAAAATCAGGAAACACTTCGAACTTAAAATAATAATTGATGTGGGTACAAGAAGGATCTCACCAACGTGTGGTTGCTCTTCCGTGCCCCCCAAATCTGTCTCAGACTCGTCCGTATCGACCTCCTGAGGTTGCACAGGATTTTTCCCAAGCCTGGGCTTCTCTGGATCTCTCTCAGGCCGTGCACTGCTCTCTCCCCCCAATCTGGGATTTTTTCTTCTCGCATATGCTACATACGGATCTCTCTCCCCCTACTTTATTTCCGGGTTTGTTTTCCCTTTTTGAAAATAGCTCCGTAACAAACTGTAATGCAGTTTGTTATCATGGGCTCCGTAACAAACTGTGATACAGTTTGTTATCATGGGTCGGTTTCCTCCCCACGTGGAGGGAGCACCCAACACTGAAAGGCATTCATATCTCCGGCCAATAATTTTTTAATACATTGATAGGTAAATGTGTAACATATATGAAGTATACAATTTACAAACAGAAAATTTGTATTCAAACACAAAGAATATAAATAAATGTAATGAAAATAAGGTATAGAAACGAATCAAAAGGTAGCATATCACTATCTTCTCCGGTCTGACTCGAGGACACGCTCGTAATGAACATGTGTGGCCGAAAGCCACCACCCTTGTTCCTAAATCCACCTCTTCTTAGGCTTATTAGAGTTCAAATAATAGCCTATACCAACAAATCATATAATTGTTATTATGGATGGTGGAGTAACTTAAACGCTGCCATCCAAGCGGGACCAATGCGTGTCATCCGAGTGCGAGCTGAGGTCCACGTGCCATTATAGCGCCGCGCTCGAGTTGCAACGCGGAGAAGGGAGGCGAGATGACGCATTTCGGTGGCGGCGGAGATTTGCCATGAAACGGAGGCGATGATCGCCGCTGCCTGCGAGCCTAGCTCCACCGCTGAGAGGAAGCGGAAGATGGAGATCTGGCGGTTCAAGTTCATCGCCGGCTCCGAGGATATGGCACCGGCAGACAAGGAGCTCAGCAGAAATAGGCGGAGGCTACCCTGCACCGCCGCCTTACCGGAGGCTTTGCGGAGAAAAAAACGGAGGCAGGAATTCAGATGCGGAGTCAGGATTCGCTCCGCAGACTACGTGGGCTAGATCGGTGCGATTGGGGTCGTCCAATCAGTGCGGTGATGCGGCATGGCAGTTCCAGCTGCATGGCTGTCGTACCATGTCTGTCGAGGGCCTCATGCATCACGATTACGATCCAACTTGTTGACGCCAAATCATCTATCCTCGAGCATCCTATCACCTTCTTCATCGAGCCCAGAATCCTTCGGCGAGCTTCTTGCGCTTGAAAGCCTGCAAACAAGTCCCAGGACTGAAGATTTCGATGACTGAAGATTTCGATGGAGACCCTTCGATGCTCAAGTTAGTGCTCTGAGCAACAGTCATAAGCTTAAGAAAGCTTGAAAAAGAGAAGAAGAGATAGGCTTAGAGCTGTGCTCTCTGTGAACAAGAATGAGCATTTAAGAGTGTAGTGAGTTATCAGTTCTCTCGTCGGAGGTCCCTCTTACCCATTTTATTGATGCTTGGAGTATGTGAGGCTTGGGGCATGATCACTTGTCAGAGCATTTATGATGGTAGCAGCAATGACAACAATGCTTCTTAGTGGTATGTCAGAAGTGTAGGCTATGTCCCTTCAAATGTGGGTGGCTACATAGTTGGCAAGTACTGCTTGGTTTAGACAGCTATTGCAGGCTGCTGGAGGGCGTGGCCGATCGTTACAGTGTTTGCCAGATGTGTCCCCCATGCCACACTTCCATTTCCTTATGTGGACAATGATGGGAAATAAAGTCAGGCACGTGGGTTCCACAATGTAGCCGCTGAGGCAAAAGATGAAATTTGGAGTTGAAGCTGGCTCTGTCCCTCGTGGATTATTAATTATAGAGTATGTGCATGGCAATGTTCATGCCCTTGGATGAGCTCCAGAGAAGGCCATGGGTGAACATCGCATGTTACTGTTCATGGCCGAGCACTATTCATGGCCGAGGGGAAGAGGCCGAGCATTGTTCATGGCCAAGGGGAAGAGACGAGCACTGTTTATGGCCGAGGGAAAGAGGCCGAGCACTATTCATGGCCGAGGGAGAGAGGCCGAGCACTGTTCATAGCTGAGAGGGAAGAGGCCAAGCACTATTCATGGCCGAGTGGAAGAGGCCGAGCACTGTTCATGGCCAAGGGAGAGAGGCCGAGCACTGTTCATGGTCGAGTGGAAGAGGTCGAGCACTGTTCATGGCCGAGGAGGAGAGACCGAGCACTGTTCATGGCTGAGCACTGTTCATGGCCGAGGGAAAGAGTTCGAGCACTGTTCATGGCTGAGGGAAAGATGCCGAGCACTATTCATGGCCAAGCACTATTCATGGCTGAGGCTGAGGTGGCCAAGGGGGTCGTGTACTATTCATGGCCGAGGGGGCCGAGCACTGGTCATGGCTAAGGGCGGGGCCAAGGGGGCCGAGCACTATTTATGGCCGAGGCCGAGGTTGAGGTGGCTTAGCATTGTTCATGGCCGAGGCCGAGGGCCGATTGGCTGAGGTTGAGGGGCTATCTTGCTGAGGCCGAGGCCTAGGATCGAGATTGAGGACTAACTGGCCGAGGCCGAGGGGCTGGCCTACTAAGGCCGAAGCCGACTGGCTGTCTTGCTGAGGCCGAGGCCGAGGACCAAGGCCGACTGGCTGAGGCCAAGGCCGAGGACCGAGGACCAACTAGCCGAGGCCGAGGGGCTGGCTTGCTGAGACCAAGGCTGACGACCGAGGCTGACTAGCTATCTTGCTGAGGCCGAGGCCGAGGACCAAAGCCGAGGGCTGATTGGCCGACCATCGAGGCCGAGTGCCAATTGGCCGACTGGTTGACTTACTGAGGCCGTGGTCGAGGGCCGAGGCCAAGGGCCGACTGGCCAAGGCCGAGGTCTGGCTGCTAAGGCCGAGATGGGAGGCCACTTTCGACAGGGCCGACTTAGGAGGCCGAGATGGGAGGCCGCTTTGGATAGGACCGACTTGGAAGGCCGAGATGGGAGGCCGCCTGGGACGGGGCCAAGTTGGGAGGCCGCTTTGGACAGGGCGACCAGAACATGCCGGCATCATTGCCCATGGGTTAACTAGCCCCATCAGATGCCCCCCACACTCCTTGAGCTTTTATGCCTTGCATCAGCTAAGCAAAAGGAGTGTAGAACTTTTTATCTTTGCACTTATCTTTTCATGTTAACTTCAACTATGATTCCTTCCAAGTGAGGAAATTCCTTTTCTTTTTGTGTTACCTTGTGTGGACATCTGCAGACTCTCTAGAGCCATGCTCTTTGCCTGCTCAAGAACTTTTAAGCAAAGTTTGAAGGTAAGTTAATTACCTTCAACCGACTGAGGGCAGCCAGCAATCCTTTATCAACATGGGGTCCAGAAGTGGATGCTCGTCAACTGAGCTGGGGAGTTGGTCTCTCCCGCTATGAGCCGATTTGATTTTTATCTTTTGACGTGAAGTCCGAAAGTCTTTTCGCGGCAATCTGCCGACTTGAGGCTATCGAGACAGATAAAGACGTTGAGGCTGAAATAAAATTGCCGAAGCAAAAAAGAGCCACGAGGGCTGAAATAAAATTGCCTCGGGTGTTTGTGTGCCGGTACGGGAAGCAACTCGAGCGGGTATGGGCTGTTAGGGTATTGAACCACCTCGGGGGCATCTTTAAGCCAGACCGAGTGGTGACCCATTAGCTGCGATGCTGCCGAGCTTCTCGAGCAGGTACAGGCTATTAGGGTATTGAACCGCCTCAGAGGCGTCTCTAAGCCAGACCGAGTGGTAACCCATTAGCCGTGATGCCGTCGAGCTCCTTTGGAACCGCCTTGGGGTTTCATGGCCTACCGAGAGGTGGCTCGAGGTTGCCGGAACCATAGGTCTTGAACTGCCTCGGGGGTTTCACAGCCGACCTGGGGGTGACCTTATGATCATAGGACCATTGAGAACCTTTTGAAAGGTTGATTTTGTCGGTTTTCCTGTAATGCATTCAGACACTAATGAAAAGAAACCTTTTTCTCAAAGTGTAGTGTACTTAGCTTTTTCGTTGGAGAAATTGATCTCCCTCTGCTTCATTTAGGGGGCTTCACGTTTGTGGTGTTTGTTGGTGAGCCTGGAGGGCTCTTTACTGATAGCTCGAGCTTGCTTTTGCTGATGAGCCTCGAAGAGATATGACGATGGCGAGTCTCTCGCTGGGGAGATGATGGCTGGCTTGAGCGACAACTAAAGGAGTAGCTTGAGCTCTTGTTTGCCATTGTGTGGCCATGGAATATCGGTCCTGTAGCTTTTGGGCAGCTGCCATTAATGTTTGGATTTGCAAAGTGAGGGTGGCATGAGTGGCCTGAGATAGTGGCGATGATGGAACAGAGAGCCAGCCTCCTACCGCTCAGCTCATTGAGGGTGCCCCCCCAGCATTACTGGCGGAAGCCTTTTGGGTCTTTGTCATCACCATCTTTTTTATCCACCATTATTATCGTAGAGGGAGTGAGGGCTTGTAGCTTAGTATTGCAGAACTCTGCTTTCTCCCCCCTACCTAGTGCGCCAATCTATTGCTGCCAAATGACCCTCCTCGAACGTTTGCGAGCGTCCGATCGCCTCCTCTAGTGAGCCCGGGATCTTCCGACGAGCTTCTCGCATTTGGGAGCCTGCAAAAAGTCTCAGAGACTGGAGATTCCGGTGGGGACCCTCCGATGCTCAAGTCAGTGCTCTGGGCAATAGCCGTGAGCTTGAGGAAGCTCGAAAGAGAAAGAGAGAGAGCTTAGAGAAGAGCTCTCTGTGAGCCAGAATGAGCATTTAAGAGTGTTGTGAGGTAGTTGAAGTCTTTTTTGGGGTACCTGGTCAGGGGTCCCTCTTACCCAATTTATAGATGCCTAGAGTTTTTAGGTTTGAGTGGTTGAAGCCTCATAATGATGACTTTTGTGTGTGAAGTGTCAGAGCTGATGTCTGTGAGGCTTGGGGTGCTGCCACTCGTCAGAACATGTAAGGTGATGGCAGCAATAGCATGGCTTACTTCTTAGTGGCATGTCATAAGTGCAGGCCATGTCCAGGGGTACTGAGGCCGAGGGGGTATCTTTCCGAGGTCAAGGGGTATCTTTTCGAGGCTGAGGGGGTATCTTCCTGAGGCCAAGGGACTGTCTTGTTGAGGCCGAGGGGCTATCTTCTCAAGGCCGACGGGGTGTCTTCCCGAGGCCGAGGGGGTATCTTCCTGAGGCCGACTCCAGAAATAATTGGTACGACCCCGGTGAGATTATCATTGCCTATGGGGCTTATTGGCCCCATCAAATGCCCCCCACACTCCTGAGTTTGTGCGACCGCATACCTTGCATCTGCCAAGCAAAAGGAGTGTAGGAATTATAATATCTTTCTTTTGCACTTGTCTCTGCATGCCAGCTTTGGATAGTTTCCGTCTGCCTTGTGTGGACTTGTGACCACGTTCGCATGCTCTCTTGTTCTTTTGTCTGCTCAAAGACTTTAAGTAATGTTGGAGGTAAATTGATTACCTTAGACTAGCTGGGAGCAGATAGTAATTCTCTCCCGACATAGGGTCTGGAAGCGGATGTCAGTCAACTATGAGTTGAGGAGTTGGTTTCTCCTGTCTTTGAGTTGACTTTGGGTCTTCTTCTTGAATGGCTGAAAGAAACCAGCAAAATGTTGCAAGTGTATCATTTAAACAAAGGTATTACCCGGTTGGCCACTGACTGCTGAGATAGAGTTGAAGCCACTGAGGCTGAAATGAAGCCGTTGAGACTATGATGATGCCGTTGAGGCTATGATGAAGCCGCTGAGGCAAAGTTGAGGCCGTTGAGAGCCTTTTGAACCTCGGAGGGTGATTCAAGAGTCGCTGAGATAGGAGCATGCTTGAGAGCCTTTTGAACCCCGAAGGGTGACCCAAGAGTCGCAGTGATGGGACCATGCTTAAGAGCCTTTAACCCTGAAGGATGACCTGAGGGTGCTTGGACTAGGCTCAGGTGCCTTTTGAACCCCAAAGGGTGACCCAAGAGTCGCTATGATGGGACCATGCTCGGAAGCCTTTAACCCTAGAGAGTGACCTAAGGGTGTTTGGATCAGGCTCAGGTGCCTTTTGAACCCCGAAGGATGACCCGAGAGTCACTGTGATGAGACCATGCTCGGAAGCCTTTAACCTCGGAGGGTGACCTAAGGGTGCTTGGACTAGGCTCAGGTGCCTTTTGAATCCCAAATGGTGACCTGAGAGTTGAGAGTCGTTAGATGCCTTTTAACCCCGAAGGATGACCTGAGAGTTAAGAGTCGTTAGGTGCCTTTTAACCTCAAAGGGTGACCTAAGAGTTGAGAGTCATCAGGTGCCTTTTAACCCCGGAGGGTGATCTGAGAGTTGAGATTCGTCAGGTGCCTTTTTCTTTTGACGTGAAGTCTAGGAACGGCTACTCGGTTGGCTGTTGTCCACTGAGATAGAGTTGAAGCCACCGAGGCTGGGATGAAGCCAATGAAACTTTGACGATGCTGTTAAGGCTATGACGAAGCCGTTGAGGCTAAGTTGATGCCAGTGCTGGAGTCGGTCTTTGTTGCCGACGCTGCTATCGGTCTTTCTACAGTGCATTCAAGTATTAATGAAAAGAAGCTTTTCTCACAGTGTAGTGTACTTAGCTTTTGTAACTTTTTGGCCTTTGCATCGTGTTCGATGATGCTTGGGGTCGGCATGGAGTCAGGACAGAGAGCTTTCCCCAGCTTTTTCTGGTGCTGGATTGGGATATTTGTGGAGGTGAAGAAGACTATATTCGAGAGTGGAGAAGAATCTGCATTGTTGGTCTCTTTTGTCATTAATGGAGCCCTGACATCCAAGTACATGAAATGGAAGGTCATAATGACCCCTCCACCAATGTCCTCTCTTTGCCCTTTCACTGGCACCAAGCTTTCCTCTCCTCATGCATTAAATCTCATTTATTTAAGTTTGCATGGCATGGCACTGGGCTGGGACTTGGACCACGTCCTCCCCACCTCACGCAGCCGGACCAGGACCTTACTTCTTGGAGGGAACTCGGTCGGAAAGATGTGCCAGATAATGATGATGATGTGGCACTTGATGCAAATGGTTTTAAGGAAGAAAAAGCGGCCAGGGAGGAGTGCTGATCAGCTCCCTGTTGGCCGAAGATAGCCCCGGGATTGCTCACCTCTTGTGGACTACAACTGTTCGAGTAGAAGAGGCTGTCATTGTAAAGTGTCTTTGAAGGAATTTATCTCCTTCTGTTGATTTGGATACATTAGCCTGCTGGTGGTCTACCCTCCGGGAGGCAAGTTGATTGGAGTGGAGGTACTGGCACCATTACTTGGGCCTCCTCCCGTGTTGCCGTCCGTAGGAGAGGAGGCCGTTTGGACGATGAGCGGTGGTGCTCTTGCTAGTGAGCTCTTGCTTTTGAGCTTAAAGATGCTTATGCTGATGAGCTTGATGGCAGTGAGCCTCTTGCTGGAGAGATCTTCCACAGGATGGATGATGGCTGGCTTAAGCAACAACTAAAGAGGGAGCAGAAGCTCTTGTTGGCTGCTATGTGGCCGTGAGATATTATTTCTGGAGCTTTTGGACAGCTGCCGTCAATGCATGGATTTGCAGGACGAGGGTGGCATGCTGTTTTGCTTGAGTCGCTTAAGGAAGTGGCGATGGTGGAATGGAGCGGTTGGCTCTGTTACTCAGCTTGTTGAGGGTGCCCCCCAGCATGACTGATGAAAGCTTCATGGGTTCTTGTCATCACCATCTTTTTATCCACCATTGTTGTCATAGAGGGAGCGAGGGCTTGTAGATTAGTGTCACATAGCTCTGTTCTCTCCCCCTACCTGAGGCACCAATCTGTTAATGCCAAATCACCATCCCGGAGCGTCCGCGAGCGTTCGATCGCCTCCTCCAGCGAGCCTGGGATCCTCTGGTGAGCTTCTTGTGCCTGGGAGCCTACAAATAAGTTTTGGGGACCGAAGATTGACGGAGACCCTTCGATGCTCAAGTCAGTGCTCTAGGAAACAGTCGTGAGCTTGAGGAAGCTCGAAAGATAGAAGAAGAGAGAGGCTTAGAGCCGTGCTCTCTGAGAGCAAGAATGAGCATTTAAGAGTATGGTGAGTTATCAGTTCCCTCGTCGGGGGTTCTCTTACCCATTTTATTGATGCTTGGAGTCTGTGAGGCTTGGGGCATGATCACTTGTCAGAGCATTTATGATGGTGGCAGCAATTACAGCAGTGGCAGGGCTTGCTTCTTAGTGGCATATCAGAAGTGTAGGCTATGTCCTATCAAATGTGGGTGGCTACATAGTTGGCAGGTACTGCTTGGTTTAGACAGCTATTGCAGGCTGCTACAGGGCGTTGCTGACCGTTACGGTGTTTGCCAGATGTGTCCCCTATGCCACACTTCCGTTGCCTTGTGCGGACAATGATGGGCGATAAAGCCAGGCACGTGGGCCCCAGAGTGTAGTCATTGAGGCAAAAGAAAATTTGAAGTTGGAGCTGGCTCTGTCCTCGTGGAGTATTGATTATAGAGTACGTGCATGGCACTGTTCATGCCCTTCGATGAGCTCCAGAGAAGGCCGTTGGTGAACATTGCATGGCATTGTTCATGGCCGAGCACTATTCATGGCCAAGGGGAAGAGGCCGAGCACTGTTCTTGGCCGAGGAAAAGAGGATGAGCACTGTTCATGGCCGAGGGGGAGAGGCCGAGCACTATTCATGGCCGAGGGAAAGAGGTCGAGCACTGTTCATGGCCTAGGAAAAGAGGACGAGCACTGTTCATGGCCGAGGGAAAGAGGCCAAGCACTATTCATGGCCAAGCATTGTTCATGGTCGAGCACTGTTTATGGCCGAGGAAAGAGGTCAAGCACTATTCATGGCTGAGCACTATTCATGGCCAAGGGGGGAGAGGCTGAGCACTATTCATGGCCGAGGGGGAGAGGCCGAGCACTATTCATGGCCGAGGCTGAGGTGGCCGAGGGGACCGAGCACTGGTCATGGCCGAGGCCGAGCCTGAGGTGGCCGAGCACTGTTCATGGCCGAGGCCAAGGCCGAGGATCGAAGCCGAGGCCGAGGATCGAGATAGAGGTCCGATTGGCCGAGGCCGAGGGGCTATCCTGCTGAGGTCGAAGCTGACTGGCTATCTTGCTGAGGCCGAGGCCGAGAGCCGAGGCCGAGGGCCGACTGGCTGAGGCCGAGGGGCTGGCTTGTTGAGGCCGAGGACTGACTAGCCGAGGCCAATGGACTAGCTTGATGAGACCGAGGCCGACTAGCTGAGGCAGAGGCTGAGGACCGAGGCCGAGGGCCAACTGGCCGACCATCGAGGCCAAGTGCCGACTGGCTGACTTGCTGAGGCCATGGCCGAGGACCGAGGTCGAGGGTCGACTGGCCAATGCCGAGGGTCTGGCTGCTGAGGCTGAGATAGAAGGCTGCTTTGGATAGGACCGACTTGGGAGGCCGAGATGGAAGGCCGCTTTGGAAAGGGCCGACTTGGGAGGCCGAGATGGGAGGCCGCCTGGGATGGGGCCGAGTTGGGAGGCCGCTTTGGATAGGGCTGACCAGAACATGCCGGCATCGTTGCCCATGGGGTTAACTGGCCCCATCACAACTCATAAATATTTATCTAAAATATAATAATTATTTGAATAATTTAGGTCATATAAATACAATGGATTTTATATAAAAATTAGATTTTGCAATAAATGGTTGGAATTTTTTTAAAAAAAAACAATATGGCTTTTTTCATAATTCTGTTTCTAAATCTAAATATAAGATGATCTGAAAATATGTATCTAAGTGTTTGATAAATTTATTTAGTAAACATTAAAATATGTTTTTACATAATTCAAGATAATTATCCTAGGATAACTGCAAATTTGAGTGGTGAACCTAATTGCGTACACACTTTAGATATTTGAATATATTTTTTCTTACAAGATCAGTAACTAAACAAGTTTTCTATTAAAATTTATAAAACTATGGGATATTATTGCAATCCTTGTATATGTATTATTCATGGGAAAACAAATATGGGGATATTAAGCAAAACAAATAATATTTGGAACAAATCAATGCTCCAAGTTTATGTTGAATTATAAATAAATAATAAATTTATAAATAAATTATGAATAACTTGGCATTTATGGGAGATTTATAAAAGAATATTGCATAATATCCCATTATAATTATAAGAGGAATTGTGGGAGAATATAGACAGTTTATAAAATTAAGAGCATTATGGAGGTCGAGAGAGAGAGAGAGAGAGAGAGAGAGAGAGATAATCATGAAGATTTTATATTAAGAAGATGAATCCAATAAACTTATGGTTCGCACTAATCATAAAGCCAACATAATGGCACAAGGAGTTCTAAATTTCTTTTTCATTGATGATAAAGTAGAAGAAATGTAGGCCAAAAGGTTTTTCTATTGAAAATTTTATATATTTTTATATGAATCCAATTCACATATTATGTAGCAAAAGATGCGGAGATCTTTGGATGATGTCCTCGCAGGATTGGATGATGATCTTCTAGCGAGGGGTGCTAGCACCTCTTTTCTTCTTCAATTGATTTTTTAAATTAAGAGAGAGAACAATTCTTGATCAAGATCAAATCTTGATCAATCAAGAGAGGAAAGATTTCTTGATCAAGATCAAATCTTGATCTATCAAAGAAAATAATTTTTTGATCAAGATCAAATCTTGATCAACCAAGAGAAAAGAAAAAGCCTCCTTTCAATCCAACCAAGAGAGTATGAGCGAATGAGAGAGAGAAGGCATCCAACAGAGAGAGAAAAGAGAAGTTAGGCGTATGTTTCTAAGCGGGGTGTCTCTCTCCTTTATACATGAAGAGGAGGTAGTATGTAAAAAGAGAAATTTGTTTTCAACTACCTAACCATACAATCATATTTGGTTGATAACAAAATATTCTAACAAATTTATGATATTTGTTATCATGATCATATTAGGATTATAACCACCAAACCATATTCCTAAAAAATAAAAAAATTATTATCTCAATGTCCTAACCTTGAATTTGGCTTTATGATGATGCCCCAAATCATGGGTGTTCCCTCCTTCATGACATCAAGATGGGTCATGCCCATCACATGGGCATGAATCCATCTTCTACGTGGCACAATCTTAGCCCTCGGTTCAATTAGATTTTCATGAATCAAATCATACCATCATATAGACCTAATTAAATATCATATTATTAATCTCAATTAATGTAAGCCATCCATCACATGGATCAAGCCTAATTGGGTATCCAATTAATGGATTTCATGTATACATCACATGTATAAAAAGTCTCTCCTTTGAACATAAAATTCTTTCCTCTATGATGAATCCCATCAATTTCATGTTCTCTCATTAAGATTGAGTCAAACTCAATCATAATTAATTTATCATCTAATCTGAATTAAGTCCAACTTAATTTCCATTTTAATTTCATCCAAAATCTTCTTAATGCGTGGGACCATTAGGTCCCTTGACACATTGACAATAATTATGTCTCTAATTTTGACCCTAAGGATAACCTGGTCAACACTTTGTCCAAGTTAATTCTTTGATCAAATCAACCCCTTGATCAAATCAAAGAATTCATGATTATAGATCATGAGTGGCCTCTAGCAACGCATCATGACCGCCTAAGTGTTAAAGGTTTTGTTAACATGGTCATCAACACCTATCATGAATGGTTATTGCATGATTCAATCTCCTTGTTACATATACCGGATCAATTAGTGGTATGGAATATGTCAATCCTGTAATTGATCTTTGTTTACTTGATCTCAGAAAAAATTGACTCACATGAATTAGAACTTCGAAACCATTTCGAATTTCAATTCAACCTTGCAAAGATTTAATAGTCAATTCTATCCATCAAGTGGTCATGGGATATAAACCTCTCTATCAAGGAGATAAATCCTATCTTAATCAAACAACACCTTTATGTGCTTCATATTATACCCAACTGATACCATATTTTCCAACCGTAGCTAGAGCGATGTTTGCATATCGTCAAAGCATGACATTTTACACATGATGTACAATGAAGATCTTAAGTCAAATGATCACTCGTACCACTGTCATTAAAGATTAACCATCGACACTATATAGAATATCCATATGGGATCTTTGTACGGATCATCCAATTCATCGTTACAATAATAAGCATCTACATACCTATTCAAGTATCTTCATACTTCAGCTTGTGAGATCAGCTGCTCACCTCAAGGGTAAAAATATGCAATATGTGCTAGTCTCAACGGCGTTCGACAGTGCCTAGTCCTATCTACGCATCAACTAGAAAAATTTAAAGAATCAAACCATAATATATAATTTTGGATCTCATAATTTGTAATCTCTATTACAAATTTCATACGCACAGTTCATATTCTTACATTACATCTCATTGTAAAAGTATAACAGCCGGTCATAGCAAAGTCTTAAATTCAAACTAGTTGGAACCAGCTAATCAATTCTTGTATTCCATTCTACTAGTTTTAGGATGTAAGATGTAAAGGCATTAATTTGTTTTATTGTTTTATATAAAAGTTAGTGTTAGGACTTAGGATATAAAACAAACAAACATGCAATGAATCGTGAAATTATGATGAAAACAATAGTAAATCCACAAAGCTTGCAAAAACTCTACGATGGTGCGATTACTGCTCATTCTATTGAATTGTTAGAGTTGGCTGCCACCAATAATAAACCAACAGCCTCTTGTTGATTAAAAAAGAAACAAATGCTTATCAAACTTCTTTCATATGTAACTAACCATTCAAGCATTTAGTAGAGTTATGAGGCCATTCAGGTTGATGACGCTCGATCACCCCTCCTGGATGTCAGGAACGGAGGCCCTTCTTCCTTCACCGGGTTGCCTGCAAAGAAGTCCCAAGATCGGAGAGGGTTCTCCGGTGAGACCCTCCGACGCCCAAGTTAGTGACAGAGGTCACCGTCAAGCAGGAGCTCGAGAGAGCTCTTGAGGAGGGAGAGATCTCAGAAGGATCAGGTAGTTCCTTTGAGAGTTAGGGCATCGAGTGCGTGAGATGTCTTACCCGGTTTTTGATGTAATTTACCCTTTTATAGGGGTTGGAGCTGCACCATCACGTGGGTTTTCGTGAGGTCAGAAGGTCTGCTGAGCCGTTGCATGAATCTGAGCTGGTTGGTGGGTTACGTCCCATCAGCAGCAGGGCTATTGGGCAGCGTGCATCGCGCGTCTGAAGTTATCAGGCGGCGTGCGCCGTGCGTCTGACGTTGTCGGGCAGCGTGCATCAGAGAGGCGGTTTTTTTGAACCGCTGGGGCTGATCTGGCGGGAACCGAGGGATCCCATCTTGTCAGGGCCGAGCTGGGTCGACCTGAGATGGCCGGGCCCAGCCAGCCGGTAAGGCAGTACTAGGGCGGGACCGAGTCGGTGGTCTTCGAGGTGATGGGGCCGAGTAGCGCCGGTCGGGGATGCCCTTGGCTGACTCGGCGGGGCCGGAGACGTCGGGGCCAAGTCGGGCCGGTCGGGGATGGCCTTGGCCGACTCGGCGGGACTGGAGACGCCGGGGCCGAGTCGGGCCGGCCGGGGATGGCCTTGGCCGACTCGGCGGGACTGGAGACGCCGGGGCCGAGCCGGGCCGGCCGGGGATGGCCTTGGCCGACTCGGCGGGACTGGAGACGCCGGGGCCGGCCGGGAGTGTGCCGGGGCCGCCTTGCTTGGAGATACCGGGGCCAGCGAGGAATGCGCCGGGGTCGGCCGGAATGTGCCGGGGCCGCCTTGCGTGGAGATGCCGGGGCCGGCGAGGAATGCGCTGGGGCCGGCCGGGAGTGTGCCGCGGCCGCCTTGCTTGGAGATGCCGGGGCCGGCGAGGAATGCGCCGGGGCCGGCCGGGAGTGTGCTGCGGCCGCCTTGCGTGGA
This sequence comes from Calamus simplicifolius, assembly GCA_900491605.1. Lineage (NCBI taxonomy): Eukaryota > Viridiplantae > Streptophyta > Magnoliopsida > Arecales > Arecaceae > Calamus > Calamus simplicifolius. Next base: position 167,143 of record UESW01001676.1, on the reverse strand, counting down.
GATGCCGGGGCCGGCGAGGAATGCGCCAGGGCTGGCCGGGAGTGTGCCGCGGCCGCCTTGCTTGGATATGCCGGGGCCGGCGAGGAATGCGCCGGGGCCGGCCGGGAGTGTGCCGGGACCGCCTTGCGTGGAGATGCCGGGGCCGGCGAGGAATGCGCCGGGGTCGGCCGGGAGTGTGCCGGGGCCGCCTTGTGTAGAGATGCCGGGGCCGGCGAGGAATGCACCGGGGCCGGCCGGGACTGTGCCGCGGCCGCCTTGCTTGGAGATGCCGAGGCCGGCGAGGAATGTGCTGGGGCCGGTCGGGAGTGTGCCGGGACCGCCTTGCAAGGAGATGCCGGGCCCGGCGAGGAATGCGCCGGGCCGACCGGAAGTGTGCCGGGGCCGCCTTGCATGGAGATGCCGGGGCCGGCGAGGAATACGCCGGGGCCGGCCGGGAGTGTGTCGGGGGCCGACCGGCTTGGAGATACTGGGCTTGGCAGGCGTCGGCCTTTGATGTGCCGGCCTTGGAGGTCGATGCTGGAGGGCATCGCTGGAGGCCGTCGTTGGAGGCCGACGCTGGAGGTCGAAGCTAGGGGGCCAGCGAGGAATGCGCCGGGGTCGGCCGGGAATGTGCCGGGGCCGCCTTGCGTGGAGATGCCGGGGCCGGCGAGGAATGCGCTGGGGCCGGCCGGGAGTGTGCCGCGGCCGCCTTGCTTGGAGATGCCGGGGCCGGCGAGGAATGCGCCGGTGCCGGCCGGGAGTGTGCCGCGGCCGCCTTGCGTGGAGATGCCGGGGCCGGCGAGGAATGCGCCAGGGCCGGCCGGGAGTGTGCCGCGGCCGCCTTGCTTGGATATGCCGGGGCCGGCGAGGAATGCGCCGGGGCCGGCCGGGAGTGTGCCGGGACCGCCTTGCGTGGAGATGCCGGGGCCGGCGAGGAATGCGCCGGGGTCGGCCGGGAGTGTGCCGGGGCCGCCTTGTGTAGAGATGCCAAGGCCGGCGAGGAATGCACCGGGGCCGGCCGGGAGTGTGCCGCGGCCGCCTTGCTTGGAGATGCCGGGGCCGGCGAGGAATGCGCTGGGGCCGGTCGGGAGTGTGCCGGGACCGCCTTGCAAGGAGATGCCGGGCCCGGCGAGGAATGCGCCGGGGCCGGTCGGAAGTGTGCCGGGGCCGCCTTGCATGGAGATGCCGGGGCCGGCCGGGAGTGTGTCGGGGGCCGACCGGCTTGGAGATACTGGGCTTGGCAGGCGTCGGCCTTTGATGTGCCGGCCTTGGAGGTCGATGCTGGAGGGCATCGCTGGAGGCCGTCGTTGGAGGCCGACGCTGGAGGTCGAAGCTGGGGGCCGACGCGGAGGCCGGCGCTGGGGGCCGACATGGAAGCCGGCGCTGGAGCCTATCGGCCTTTGGCCAGCACTGGAGCTTATCGGCCTTTGGCCGGTGCTGGAGGCTGGCGCTGGAGGCCGACGCTGGAGGCCGGCGTAGGAGGCCGACGCTGGCGGTCGGCGCAGACGGCCGACGCTGGCGGCCGGTGCAGGAGGCCGACACTGGCGACCGGCGCAAGCGCCTATCGGCCTTTGGGCCATCCAAAAAATTTTTATTTTTTATGGGGTCAACTGGCCCCATCACAGGTTATTCCAAATTCTTATGAGATTCTCCTCCATTTAGATAGGCCATGTCTTTGAGAGAGAGTCCTCTGGTTTGTACCTGTTAAATTTCTTACGCATTTATTGCTTTCTACTACTCCTTTGCCATTTCTTGATGGTTGCTCCAGTCTTCATATCTCCATGAACACCTAAAAGTTATGCTCAACCTAACTACCACCATAAATAAGTTCATGCCTAGCATGTTTTGCCTTACTGAGATGTTCTTCATTCAATCAAAATGACAAAGTTGTGTTGCCCCACCTAGGTCAACAATGTAGGGAAGGGCATTGTAAAACCAACTGCAGAATTCACTGCTGAAGAGTATTCTTTTCTCATGCTTACGAACTTGGAATCAGCTTTTCATCTCAGCCAACTAGCTCACCCTCTTCTCAAGGCATTAGGGGCAGGCAGCATTGTGTTCATCTCCGCGGTTGCAGGGGTTAGGGCCATAAGAGATTTATCCATTTATTCAGCTGCTAAGGTAACCTAAGATGAGGCCCTTTTTTTTTTTTTTTTTGAATGAAGCATAAGTAACCAATAACCGTGGATCCCTACTCTTTATGACTTTGCTATGTTTTCAGGAGCAATGAATCAGCTCACAAGAAGCTTGGCCTGTGAGTGGACTAAAGATAGCATCCGAGTCAATTGTATTGCTCCAGGGTTCACCCGGACCCCACTCCTAAATCTTGTAAGGGCCTTTTCATAACTAACTGTATGATACCCCAAATTTAATCTTACATTAGATGAGAAAAAAATATGTCATGTACTTATAACTTAAGTCCACTAGCTATCTATTAACTTTCACTTGAACTTTTGGGCCATATGGTTTTGGTCTGTTAATGAAATTAATATCAGCCGCATACCTCCTATGCATGCCCGCTGCTTCTTATGTTACGGGTCAAGTTATTTGTGTTGATGGAGGTACGACTGTGAGTGACTACTAAGAAGAAACACGACTCTATGATGAAGTTTACATTTCTAGGTTTCAATTTCTCGAACGACCTGGGTTATAAAGTTGTGTTGTTTACCAAGTTATGTTGTTTTCTTGTCATGAGAATGTATATGAGAGACAAGGCCATTGCTAGAGAGCCTGGAGGATAAGTACTGTACGAGTGCAACATTTGGATGTTGTGTTATATTTTCGTTGTGATTTGGTTTTGCTTTTCTTTGGCATTCAACGGCATGTTTAAGTTAACCATGTTATAACTGAGGCATATTCATATCTCCATAAATCATATTAATATTTAACAGTCAGATTATTGTAATAATTTTTTAATAGATTGATAGGTAAATGTGTAACATATATATATATATATATATATATATATATATATATATATATATGAAGCATGCAAGTTACAAATGAAATATTTGTATTCAAACACAAAGGATATATATAAATAAATATACTCGAGGACACGCTCATAATGAACATGCCTCGCCGAATGCCACCACGTCCTTGCTCCTAAATCCACCTCTTCTCACGTGTCAATAGAAATAAAAAATTTATTTTAAAAAAATGGCAGCGATGTCGGACACGTGTATGTTCACCCAGACGCCCGTAAGGCTATGAGGTGACGACAAGTCGATACGAGCAAGAAGGCTTGTTGGAGTCCAAATAATAGCCTATACCAACATATAATATAATTTGTATTATGGATCATAGTGAGAATAAGTTAAATCCTGCCATCCAAGCGGGACCAATGCGTGTCATCCGACTTACTCTTTGAAAAGAAAACGAGAAAACATGTGAATGCGCTGTTATCGAATAAAAGATATGGCTTGCTTATAACAAAAACTTGGTACGTAATCTTTCAATCGAATGTCAGCAGGGGCTCCCTTACCCGATTCCAGCCACGTAGGCCCCAATGATCTTGAGCAAAAAATTATGCCAATAATATTAAAAGTGGCTTAGAGCCTATAAAATCATCAAATCTTAAAGCATCAACTAGCTTCTTTAGCCGTTGATTCTCTAACTAACCAGATACTGATACTCCCAGCCTCATAACAAACTTGATTCAAATCTGATTCAAATCTTGATGGTTTTGGACCTCCTGTGACACTCCAAGGAATCAGGTAATCACCTGTCATCACATCTGCAACCTATAAACATCCCAATCCTAAAGCTCTTCAGGTACGCTGATGCTTACATTTACACTCACGCTCTTACTGAAAAACTCCATTGAAGCTCAAGCAGGGTTCGGAGCTCCTGAGAGGCCATTTCTCAAGGGACTCTTCTGTGAGAGCCTTCTCCTTACATCTACTTAATGTGAATCTTCACTGACTTGGGCATCGAAGGGTCTTCCACAGAGGGCCACCCCGATACTCTCTGCGTAAGGACTATCTTGCAGGTTCCATCCGAGCGAGAGATCGGCGTCCAGATCTAGAGTCGGACTGCACCCGAGTTGGAGAGTGGATTTCCATAGCAACAGATTGGCGCTAGAGAAAGGGCCTCAAGTCCCATAAACTTGTGATCAAGGAGACAAGGTTCGAGATCAGGAGAAAACCCCTCAATGGCCAATTGGAAGAGAGTCACTTCTAATGTTCAGGATCAGACCGCCTCTTAGAGGCCTGATCCAATAAATAGTGTAGTGCCTTCACTACCGCCACCGACCGAGACTCCTTCACCACCGACGATCATAGTGACCCAGGACCAAATTGTTACGCTGGTTCAACAGGTCTAAGCTCTGGCCCAGCTGGTCCAGAGGCTCCATGGAGCTCCCCGCCTAGCTATCCCTGCTCTGCAACTCTCTAAGGGGGTCGCCGCTCCTGTCCCACCGGTGATCTCTTCTTCCAACCCGGCTGAAGCTATGGGTCATCCTCATCGGCCCACGGGAGATAAACTGGAACCATGGCGGGCTGGGGGGAAGAGTTTGCCTAGATCTCGGCGAGCTTGTTCTTTCTCTCCAACGTCTTCTCAAGATTTGATGCCACTGCCATCCTCCCCTTGACCGGTTCTTCCTGCCACTCTGAATGAAGGGATCAGACGGCAAATGCAGAAGATGCATTGGGAATGGCGTTAAGAGCTGGACGCCGCTAGCCAGGCCCCTCCATCCCAACCGAAGGCGAAACAGGGAATTCCTTTCTCCGAGAAGATCATGCAGAAAGTGATCTCTCCTCATGTCAAGCTCCCCACATCGAGCCGTATCACGGATCTACTGATCCCGATGACCACCTAAGCAGCTTTAGATCCATCATGATATTCCACAGAGCGTCAGATGCGATTCTGTGCCGAGCCTTCCCCTCTAACCTTAGAGGGTCCGTCAGGACCTGGTTCAATAGCCTGAAGCTAGGTTCCATTGATTCTTTTAACGAGCTGAGCTGCCTATTCATCAGCTAGTTCATCAATAGCCATCGCCATCGATGAAGATCTGATTCCCTCTTTGAGGTCAAGCAGCGGGAGGGGGAATCCCTAAAGAATTATCTCGGCTGCTTTAACACGGCCATATTGGAGGTTGACCACATCAATCATGAGGTGGCCATGTCCACCCTTGCGAGTGGAGTATCCAAGGAAGGCGACTTTTACTTAGCCTTGGAAGTCAATTATCCAAAAAGCCTCTCCGATATGATGGCCTTGGTGGATAAGTATGCCAGGGTTGAGGAGTCGCAGAAATTAGCCCGAGCCGAGCAATCAAAGAAGGAGGCGAAAGGCTCAGAAAAGAACCGATCCTTCCGCCATGCAAGCCTACCTTGCCATCAAAGAATTCCTTCACCGCCACCTAGAGATCGGACCCGGAGTCCAACTCAGAGGTTCGACCAGTACACCCCACTCACCATGTCTAGGGCACAAATCCTAATGAAGATTGAGCATCAGCTTCCTCGACCGCTACCACTTCGGGAGAGCAGGGCCCGAAGGGATATGACCAAATATTATCGATTCCATTGGGATCACAAGCACGACACTGAGGAGTGCTAGCAGCTTTGAAATGAGATTGAGCAGTTTATCCGACGGGGAAGGCTAGACTGGTTCATAAGGGCTCCCGAGCCAAAAAATGGAGAAGACCGCCAACCTGAACCTCGCCAGCCCCCTTCACCGAATCCTCCGATCATTGGCAATGTGAATGTGATAGCGATGAGTAGCTCTGAACCAACCTCGACTAGATAGAAGAAGTCAGAGAGAAGGACTAGATCCGAATTGCAACCTATTAGCAAAGGGCGTCTGTTTCCAAACCATGAGAGCAGGGGAAGTTGTCTCCAAATTGGGAAGGTCCCTATCAAGTTATGGAGGTCATCAGGCCCGGTACTTACAAGCTCCATAATCTAGACAGAAAACCCATTCCTCGAACTTGGAACATGAACAACTTTCAAAAATATCATCAATAAGGTATGCTCTCACCAAACCCACTCTATTTACGATAACAATATTTCATATTGTTCATGTTCCAAACAATCTCTCCCAAAAATCTTGATAAGGGGCAGGTTTCATCTGACTGCTAGCCTATGGGTCCTCCAACAAAGACTCGGTATGGCCGAGTACCCTCAGTATGGTTGAGGGCTGAGCTAAAAATCAACAAAGACTCGGTATGGCCGAGCACCTTTATTATGGCTGAGGGCCGAGCTAAAAATCAACAAGGACTCGGTACGGCCGAGCACCCTCAATATGGCTGAGGGCCGAGCTAAAAATCAACAAAGACTCGGTATGGCCGAGCATCCTCAGTATGGCTGAGGGCTGTGCTCATCCTCCTCGAGCCTCCTGCTCCAACTATTCTTCTCCTCGGCATGACTATTCTTCAGCTGGTCCCACCTTTTGTCAAAATATAGCTGCAAGCTTTAACTTTATCGGCATGCTTAGACTTTATCTGCACTAACTCCAGACAAGCCTTATTCGACTGTTCATGAAACCCTGAAGCTCTTTGACTTGAGACTTGAACCAAGATGCCCTCTCGGTGGTGGCTCGGTAAGACTCACTCATCTTCTCGAGATCCACCTGAACGGACGCCAGGGCCCTAGAGAGCCGACTGGTCGAGTCCACCCTTATCCGAAGGTTGGCCGCCTCCCTCCTGGCCTAAGCGCAAGCCCCCGTGGCCAAATTTAAGCGCCAATTCAGCGCCCTCGTAATCAAGGCATTCTGCAGAAAAAGTATAAGTAAGAAACTACGGCCGAACCGACCAACTAAGAATTACAACCTCGGTACAATGACTTACACGGGAGGCGTAGTTTGAAGCAATCTTCATAAGAGTAGCATTATTAATTTCGGGGAGAAGGTAAACATCCTTCAGTGCCTCGAGCCGATCAAAAGCCGTATCAATGATATCCTCGACTACAGGCTCGTTCATCGAGGAACTCCCCCCCGTGTGTAGTACAGACCGCATCAAGGCGGTGAGCATGTCATCCGCCTCTAGGCTATGGACAAGAGAACTCATAGCCGAATAGTCGGCCTGAGGAACTTCGGCCTGAGGAATCGCCATCCGCTTGGCTTTCTCCATCAGAACTTTAGCCTGCAAGGCCTCGGATGCTTCGGCCCCGGTTGAAGGAACCTCGGTCCGAGCATCCGCTTCATTCAGTGATTCTTCTTCTTCTTGCTCTCCCTCTCCAAATGTTGCTTCATCTCCGGCAGACTCCACCCGTACTTCGGTCTCTCTCGCAACCATCCCCTAGTACCATAAGAGAGAGACCCTCAGCGGGAGGTCCCTCAGCCTCCACCGTCTCCACTTTGGTTTCGGTAGCCGCGACTGCCTCTCCTAACCCCTTCACCTGAGCGGGGGCCTCTTCTACGCGTGGTGCCAGAGGGCTCCCCACCGCTGGTAACTGAAGCTGATTAACCTTTGGCAGGAGGATTGCCGGACGGACGGCGACATCTCCTCGACATCATCTGACACGATCACTACTTGAGGGGGGAAAACTTCTATGGCCCTCTCCATGTTTTTTCCAACGGCACTCTCCATCCCCACTACTGTATCCCCCTCCGGCAGAGGGGGCTCACCAACCACGACCAATGCTCCTGCTTCCCCCTTCTTAGGGGTGGAAGAGTGACGGCCGACACTGTCTTTCCTCAGCTCCCTTAAGTGAGACCCGAAAGGACGAGGCCTCTTCTCGGACCTGTGCTTGTCCTCGGAGCAGAGCCCCTATGGCGCTTGCCCAACTCCTTCCTCATTTGGCCCACAAAGTGGACCTCTCGGCTAAAACACAGCAGATGTTCAGTTAAACAGTAATGAAAGTA
>UESW01001676.1:129841-151094 GCA_900491605.1 Calamus simplicifolius | reverse complement strand
GTCCGGTCTCGGGGTGGGATCATCATCTCTCAACCCCGAGACCCCCTCCGGTCTCAGGGTGGGATCATCATCTCTCGACCCTGAGACCCCTTTCGGTCTCGGGGTTGGATCGTCATCTCTCGACCCCGAGACCTCCTCCGGTCTCGGGGCGTACCAGCATTATCCCACCCCCAAGACCCCTTCCGGTCTTGGGGTGGGATCATCATCTCTCGACCCGAGACCCCTGCGGTCTCGGGGTGGGATCATCATCTCTCAACCCCGAGACCCCCTCCGTCTCGGGGTGCACCAGCATCATCCCCCTCGGGACCCCTTCCTGTCTCGGGGTGGGATCATCATCTCTCGACCTCGAGACCCCTCTGGTCTCAGGGTGGGATCATCATCTCTCGACCCCGAGACCCTTTCGGTCTCGGGGTGGGATCATCATCTCTCGACCCCGAGACCCCCTCCGGTCTCAGGGTGCACCAGCATCATCCCACCCCCGGGACCCCTTCCGGTCTTGGGGTGGGATCATCATCTCTCGACCCCGAGACCCCTCCGGTCTCGGGGTGGGATCATCATCTCTCGACCCCGAGACCCCCTCCGGTCTCGGGGTGGGATCATCATCTCTCGACCCCGAGACCCCCTCCGGTCTCGGGGTGCACCAGCATCATCCCACCCCTGAGACCCCTTCCGGTCTTAGGGTGTGATCATCATCTCTCGACACCGAGACCCCCTCCGGTCTTGGAGTACACCAGCATCATCCCACCCCCGGGACCCCTTCCGATCTCAGGTGGGATCATCATCTCTCGACCCCGAGACCCCCTCCGGTCTTGGGATGCACCAGCATCATCCCACCCCCGGGACCCCTTCCGTCGGGGTGGATCATCATCTCTCGACCCCGAGACTCCCTCGGTCTCGGGTCGGATCATCATCTCTCGACCCCGAGACCCCTTCCAGTCTCGGGTGGGATCATCATCTCTCAACCCGAGACCCCCTCCGGTCTCGGGGTGCACTAGCATCATCCCACCCCGGGACCCCTTCCGGTCTTGGGGTGGGATCATCATCTCTCGACCCTGAGACCCCCTCCGGTCTCGGGGTGGGATCATCATCTCTTGACCCCGAGACCCCTTATGGTCTCGGGGTGGGATCATCATCTCTCGACCCCGAGACCCCCTCCGGTCTCGGGGTGCACCAGCATCATCCCACCCCCGGGACCCCTTCCGGTCTCGGGTGGGATCATCATCTCTCGACTCCGAGACCCTCTCCGGTCTCGAGGTGGGATCATCATCTCTCGACCTCGAGACCCCTTCCAGTCTCGGGGTGGGATCATCATCTCTTGACCCTGAGACCCCTTCTGGTCTCAGGATGGGATCATCATCTCTCGACCCCGAGACCCCCTCCGGTCTCGGGGTGCACTAGCATCATCCCACCCCCGGGACCCCTTCCGGTCTCAGGGTGGGATCATCATCTCTTGACCCCAAGACCCCCTCCGGTCTCGGGGTGGGATCATCATCTCTCGACCCCAAGACCTCCTCTGGTCTCGGGGTGAGATCACATCTCGACCCGAGACCCCTCCGGTCTCGGGGTGCACCAGCATCATCCCACCCCCGAGACCCCTTTTGATCTCAGGGGGGACTACCATATCTATGCTTCGAGACCCTCCTCCGGTCTCGGGGTACATGGGTATCATCAGCGATTAGCACGCAGTTCAACCTTCGAACCGAATGACAGCTCCGGGCCACATGGCACGCCCACGTGATTCTCCGTACGCCCGTGATTGCATCCCGTTACGGAGGGCCATGCCTCATATGGCATATGGCGTACTACATATTCCTGAGCGTGACCATGCTCCATCACGGCGTACGATTCGCTACCACTTGCGACTGTGCGCGGTCATATCAAGCAATGGCGCGCACCAAATACAATCGCAGCTGTTAGACACGTGTGATATCATGTCGACAGGTAGCGCAGGATGTCTCTGGCACGCACAGCGATGGTACGATGGTGATCTTATGGAACAGTAAGATGGGATATTCGGATAGGTATAAAAGCACGTGCCCGCACTGTAAGTAGGGATCCGAACTCTGGTTTCTTAGCTTTCTTCCTCCTAGCAAAACCCTAACTGCTTTAGCTCCTTTCCGCTGAGCGGTTCTTGTCTGATCCCAAGTGACTGACTTGAGCGTCGGAGGGTCCCTACCGGAACAACCGGTCTCCGGAGACTTTTCTTGGAGGGGTCCGAGGAGAAGGACGTCCGTCTTTCCCGACATTTGAAGAAGGTGACTTGGCGTCATCAGGAACCATCTGCCACCAGCGATGCAGGGGTTGTGATGGAACGAGAGAAAGCTGCTATGAAGGATGCGGAAAGCAGTAGTCTGAACAACAAGGTGAAGAGATGGTCCCTCGAGGGAACCACAGCATTGGTCACTGGAGGCACCAAAGGAATCGGGTGAGTCATTCTTTTAATCATGTAATGGTCTATGCCTTATCAATACTTGCTTGGTTGATACACTCGATTGAATTAAAATATAGAAAACACATAAAAGTTCAAGATAGGTATGATACATCAAAAAACTTGCATAGAAAAATCACATATGCTAATGCACATGATTAGTTCTAACTTCTAACATAATTTTTATTACTATGTATTATTTCATGTTATTTAAATAATCTATTTTTTGATGAGTTAATATTATAGGCTTAAATCATATGATTTTTTTATATACAAATGATTTTTAAATAGTAAATCACATCGAGCCATTTATGATGGTTTTATGATTTGCCTTCTATTTTTCCTTTTTGAATAAATAATTTAATTTTAGAATTTTTTATCATATATATATAAGTATGGTAAGATACACTTGTTTATAAAGAAAAGTTTGACAAAACAGAAAAATCACGGAGATCTTCAAAACAAAAATAAAAATAAAAAAAGATTCTTGTTGCACGTATAAAAGGGCCTCCCTGTTCGTCCCTCTTCTTCAATCAGATCTCATGATCAAAACGCAGCCTACTAACTTGCTATGATTTTATAAAATGGTTTTTAACTGTCTCACTCTAGGTAAGGATTTTAATTCTCATTTCATAAAATTCATAAAATGGTTTTTAGCTGAAGAATTTTCCAATTATCTTCAGCAATTGTTTCCATCCATTTTCTACTTCCGTTCAAAACTAATTAGAAAATGCTCTTAATTAGAAATTAATTGTATTAATTTTTGCTTGAATTATTGGTACTTAAAACCCATATGTAGCACAATTTAGGTGGATGGGTGAAATAGGGGCACAAGAAAAAGATGGATAACCCATATGGCCGGTTAAAGGCTGCTGTAGTATTAATGATAAGTTAGTAGAGAGATCTGGTTGAAGAAGTTGAAGAAGAGGACAAAGGCCCTTTATACACGCAACAAGAATCTTTCATTTCTATTTTTTTTGTTTTGAGGATCTTCATGATTTTCTTTTTTGCGAAAGAGTATATCTTGCACCTACTTAAATATATGATAAAAAAATTTCAAAATTAAATTATTTATTCAAAAAGGAAAATAGAAGGCAAATCATAAAACCATCGCATAAATGGCATAGCGATAAAATTATTTATAGCTCGCTGCCAATGCCGCCCGGCCCCCTCTGCTCGCCGTCGACCACCTTCCTGTTACCGTTGCCGTACTGTTGCCATGGCCGCCTCCTCCGCTCACGGCTTCTCCTCTCCTCTCATCGCTGCCCTCGCCTTCCCTCCTTCCCTCCGTCGACTCCGGTTCCTTCTTCCCGTCGCCACAGGCCCTCGCCTTCCCTCCGTCGACTCCGCTTCCTTCTTCCCTGTTGGCCCAGATGGCAACCCAAGAGGGGGGGGGGGTGAATTGGGTTCTTAAAAATTTAAGACTTTTTAACTTTAATTGATTAGCTCAAGATGTGCAAGTGAGAAATTAACTAATAAGCAATGCACAAGCAAAATAAAGAGAGATAGAGAGAGAGAAAATATGCACGGCAAACACAAGATAATTTTATAGTGGTTCGGTGCAACCAACACCTACGTCCACTCCCAAGATTCACTTGGGTCCACACTATAATCTCTCTAGATTACAGCCGAGTTGTTTTCCAAGCTCACAACTCAAACTTGTTGTTTTTACCGGGTGCACAACGAACCCAGCTGGTTTTAACTCGGGCTTACCAGCACAAAACCCTACACGTTGTTTTTCACGGGCTCACAACTAACCCAACACAAGCACTCCGGCTTGCAACGAGGTATACAACCTCCACTGATTCAATCCACTGATTGAATCAGCAAACAATAAAATAAAGTGTTTAAAAAATGCTCCCCTTGAGCAAATATACAAATGAAGTACAAAATAAAGGTTAGAAAAGCCTGATAGTATTGCAGATGGTAGTGGCTTTGGCTTTCTTCCTTCTTCTCTTTAACTCCTCTTGAAGTGTTGAATCACGCCTCAGCAAGATTCTTGACCGTTGAAGACTTTGGAGTTGAGATGAAGCTTTTTCTCTTTTTGAAAATCCTTCGATTTGACTTTGAAATGCTTGTGGATTTTCTTTTGACTCTTGTGGATTGATGAGAAGGAGCAGACGAAACTTCCTCTTGATTTCACTCCTTTTGAATCACTCTTTTTGAGCTAAAAGATTTTTCCAATATGCTCTGTTTTTCCCTCTTTTCAAAGATATTCTTTTCTCTCTTTTTGATTTTTCTGATTGTTTTGATTTGAAAAGAGCTCCTCTATTTATAGAATCTGCAAAAATATATCCGTTAGAGACAAGGAAAAATAGCCGTTATTCAAAAATCTTACCGTTGGGGCTGATGTGTCATCGTTAAAAATCGCGCCCAGATTTGCGGAGTCGACTCGAGCTTGTGGGAGTCGGCTCGAGTCGATTACCAAAAATAGAAACATTTTAAAATTGAGGGTCGACTCGCGAAAACTAAAGTGTCGGCTCCGAAAGTCGGGAGTCGACTCGAGGAAAATGGGGAGTCGACTCGAGAAGTGCTCAAAAAACATGGTTTCTGTTGTTTGAGCGGAGTCGGCTCGCACAGACAGGAGTCGGCTCGCAAAGAGTCAGGGGTCGACTCTTGAAAACCAAGGGTCGACTCGAGAAAATCAGAAAATCTGTGGGGAGTCGACTCGGAAACCCTTGAGTCGGCTCGGGAACGATACAAAAATCAGAAAAATGTTCTGATTGACTTTAAAACTTGTCCCAAATAAATTTAAATATAAATTGACTTGAATACATTAAATATGACATTAAGCATGGATTCAAGACATGTTTCAAGAATTCATCGATTGAATTATAATGTGTAAAAATTCCTTTTTGAAATCTTTTAAGCATAGAGCTTGAAACTCCTTTTTCTAATAGATTCAAAACTCATTAAATTTAACCATTGATAGTCCATTCCTTTCAATTTGAATAAGCTCAAGGTTTTTGATAAATAAACTCATTGTATTCTTTAAGGTACTCATGGCTTTTGGAAATCATCAAAATCAATAAAGTTGGGGCAATTATGTTTCAATAATTTCTCAACAATCTCCCCCTTTTTGATGATGACAAAAACATTGAGTATATGCATTATAAAATTGAAAAAATTTGTGATTCCAAAATCAACTATTGTGTTCATGGAAAGGCTCCCCCTCAATGAGGTAGCTCCCCCTATGAACCTTAATTTTATAAATCATTCAAAATTTTTCAAATTCAGAAATTGAAATTCAATTTATCTCTTCCCCTTATGCTCTCCCTCTTTCAAAATTAAACTTTGATTGAATTGAAGGCATATACGATTGAATAAAAACTCTCCCCCTTTTTTGTAATCAACAAAAAGGTTAGGAAGTTCAATATCAATAACATTCTTTATCTTTTTCTATTTAACTTATCAATTGAGGATAATCATTCAAAGTATTCAAGGATACTTACAATTGAAATAGACATAAGTAATGCATCAAACTTTCTCATTACTTCAAAATGAATACATGAAAATGTAAACTTGCTCATTGCATTGAAAGTAAACTTGATTACATCAAAAAGAGATTACATGAAAACTTAAAAATTTCTTCTAGTAATTCTATTCAAGTGATCAACAATCTGCTTCATCCCTTCACATTGAAGTCTAACATAATCTTTGAGCTTTTATCAACAAAAGTACAAGCAGATGTAATTTTTCTTGAAGCTCGGCGTTGCATTGGGAGTATGTCTCTGAGTCACCGCAGATATCCTTAAGTTCTCCAAAGATATTCTTTAAGTCTTCACTTAAGGAGCTGGTAGATGAACTGAGAGTAGACTCAATCGATGCAACGATCACTGAGTGAATATAAGGCTTCTTTTAAATTCATAAACTTTTCATCAAATTCTTCTTTCAGTCTTTTTCATGACACTTATCTCAGATTTGAATAATGATCTAAGTTGATCTAACTGTCATCAGAAAAGCTACCAGATGATAATGAGAAGACTGAGCAGGAGCAACAGCAGGAGCAGGGGTAGAATCAGGAGCAGGAGCTGGAACAGACGAGCACTGAGGAGGCTCAGGTGATGAATGTCTCAAGAAGGTCTGGGGCCTCAGCATCTAAGCTCTGTCCTCTGTAACATTCTTTCTCTCCCAATTTCCATTCTTAACAAACCCCATTCGATGAATAGTGCCAAAGATAAAATCAGTATGTCTTAGTTCCTTTTTGGCTCACTATCACCAAATACAATCCCTTGGCTTTGAAATAACTTAGTTAAAACCATGCCATAGGGCAAACTAGATTTCTTTTTCCCACAATCTGCAATGTACCATATTATCATCCGAGGTAGATTGATGGGCTTCCCAGAAACAACAGCATCCATAACAAAAATATCTCTCTCAGATACATAGTCAAATCTGCCGGTCTTGGGAAACAAAATCCTGCTGCAATGTTGTGAAGTAATCTTAATTCCAAAGGCAATTGACTAGCAAATACTTCTTCAAATCCTTCAAAATTTCTGTTCAATAGCCTAGTGAGGGCTGGAGATCTATCTTCTGGGGCAAAGGTGGATGGTCCAGACAAGGGTAATTCAACAATCTAGATAGAATAGAGGAAGTGATGTTCAGACCAATGCCTCTACATTGCTCACTAAGCCATCATCTCCTCTGGTCAAATTCTTGTAAAACTCCTTTAACCAGAGCAGGGTAGGTGGGACAGTCCAATGAACATATACTCTCAAATCCCATCTCAATCAGTTGTCTACCTATTATAAATCCTTCATTCTCAAATAATTCAAAATCAACCTTTCTTCCTGTGGTACAACCTACTGCAAGATGATCTACCTGAAGAGTAGGAGCTGGAGCAGGAGAATCACTCGAGAAGGGGTAGAGGATGAATCCGTAGACGGCTCGCGGACGGGTCGTCGAACGGTCCGCTTCCTCTTCAAACCGGCGCCACTAGAGCTAGCTCCACGGGTTTTGGGTGCCATTGATCTTGAAGGATGGTTAATCAGAGGTTATTTGAGGTTTGGAGGGTTTTGGGAAAGTTTGGAGAGGATTTGGAAAGATTTGGAACGAATGAAATGTCCGTGGGGTCGACTCGTGCCCTAAATAATCGACTGGGACCACGTCGAGTCGACTCGCGCAAAGTGTGGAGTCGGCTCCCGACTAGTCACAGAGCACGGACACGATCTCGAGTCGACTCGCTCAGAGAAGGGGTCGACTCCTGAGTTTCAGCAGAAACTCGAGTCGACTCCGATACTCTCGAGTCGGCTCCGAGACAATTTCAGAGAAAAAAGATTAAGATTCAGAGAATCCGAATTGAGTCCGGAATTTGATCTTTGAGTATGATTAAAAATCATGGATTTTGAGAGATCAAATTGATATGAGTTCTAGATAAAATTTCCTTAAGATTTTGAGAATTTGAAAGAACTCTAGATATATTTCCTTAGAGGTTTCAAAATTTATTCAAAAGGATTACAAATTCCTAACTCTCCTCTAAGATAACAAAATCTTTCTTCATTTAAAGGTTTAGTAAATATGTCAGCTAATTGTTCTTCAGTGTTTACATAATCTAAACAAATTTCATCATTAGCTACATGTTCCCTTATAAAATGATATCTAATTTCTATGTGTTTGTTCTTGAGTGTTGAATTGGATTTTTAGTTAAGTTGATTGCGCTAGTGTTATCACATCTTATGGGTGTTTTATCAAGTGTGATACCATAGTCTTCAAGTTGTCGCTTAATCCATAGGATTTGCGCACAGCAACTTCCAGCTGCTACATATTCAGCTTCAGTAGTTGATAATGCAACTGAATTTTGCTTTTTGCTAAACCATGTGATTAAGTTACTTCCTAAGAATGGCATGCACCACTTGTGCTTTTTCTATCTAATTTACATCCAGCATAATCAGAATCTGAATATGCAATTAGGTTTAATGTGAGTCTCTAGAATACCATAAACCTACATTTTTAGTTCCATTTAGATATCTTAAAATTCTTTTAACAGCTATTAAATGTGATTCTTTAGGTTCAGATTGAAATCTAGCACATAAACATACTGAAAACATAATATCTGGTCTACTTGCTGTTAAATAAAGAAGGGATCCGATTATACCTCGATAATACTTTTGATCAACCTTTTTACCTTCTTCATCTTTGTCCAGCTTGCATGAAGGACTCATTGGAGTTCCGAGGGGTTTCATTGTTTCCATACCAAACTTTTTGAGTAGTTCTCTTGTGTATTTGGTTTGGTTGATAAAGATTCCCTCTTTGCTTTGTTTGATCTGGAGTCCAAGGAAGAAGTTGAGTTCTCCCATCATGCTCATCTCGAATTCTCCCTGCATCAACTTTGCAAATTCTTGACAAAGAGAATCGTTAGTAGCACCAAAAATAATGTCATCTACGTATATTTGTACTACAAGTAAATCTTTACTTTTTCTTTTCAAAAACAAAGTTTTATCAACATTTCCTCTTGTAAAATCATTTTCTATTAAGAATTTACTTAACCTATCATACCAAGCTCTAGGTGCTTGTTTCAAACCATATAAAGCTTTGTGCAATTTAAAAACGTGATTTGAAAATTCGTGATCTTCAAAACCTGGTGGTTGTTCTACATAAACTTCTTCATTATAAATCCATTTAAAAATGCGCTTTTTACATCCATTTGAAATAAGTTAAAATTCATATGACATGCAAATGCAAGTAATAGCCTAATGGCTTCTAATCTAGCTACAGGTGCAAAGGTTTCATCAAAATCAATACCTTCCTCTTGATTATATCCTTTAGCAACCAATCTAGCTTTGTTTCTAATTACATGCCATTTTCATCTAGTTTATTTCTAAAAATCCATTTTGATCCTATTACTGAATGATTTTTAGGTCTTTCAACTAAAGTCCAAACATTATTTCTTGTAAATTGATTTAGTTCTTCTTGCATTGCTAACATCCAATTATTATCTTTTTCAGCTTCTTCTATAGTTTTAGGTTCAATTTGTGATACAAATGCAAGATGATTACTAATATTTCTCATATATGATCTAGTTCTTATTCCTTGAGATGGATCGCCTATAATCAATTCCTTGGGATGACTATGAGCATATCTCCAGTCTCTTGGAAGATCTATATCATTATGATCAATATTGACATCATCGTCCTTATGTGAATCATCATCTTTAGCTTCTTGCTCATGATCAGAAGATACTTCAATATTAAGTTTTTCAAGATCTTTTTCAATTATGTTTGTATCTTCCTCATCATCAAGCTTTTCAGAACCAGATGCTAAAGATTCATCAAAAACTATATGAATGGATTCTTCAACTACTAAGGTTTTCTTGTTAAAGATTCTATATGCCTTACTAGTTGTTGAATAACCTAGAAAAATTCCTTCATCAGATTTAGCATCAAATTTTCCTAAGTTGTTTTTACCATTATTATGAATGAAACATTTACATCCAAATGCATGAAAGTATTTTATATTTGGTTTTCTTTCATTCCATAATTCATAAGGTGTTTTCTTTAATATTGGTCTTATTAAAGCTCTATTTAAGATGTAACATGCTGTGTTAATTGCTTCCGCCCAAAAATACTTTGGTAAGTTGCTTTCGCATAGCATGGTACGGGCCATGTCTTCTAGAGTCCTATTTTTCCTTTCAACTACACCATTTTGCTGTGGAGTCCTAGGGGCTGAAAAATTATGATTAATTCCATTTTCAGAACAAAAACTTTCAAATAAGTGATTTTCAAATTCTGTTCCATGATCACTTCTTAGAGATACTATAGTAGTGTTTTTCTCATTTGTGACTTTCTTGAAGAATTTCAGGAATATCGAGAAAGTCTCATCTTTGTGAGCTAAAAACATTACCCAAGTATATCTAGAATAATCATCTACAATCACTAGACCATATTTCTTTCCTCCTAGACTTGTGGTTCTAGTTGGTCCGAAAAGATCCATGTGAAGTAGCTCTAGTGCCCTAGAAGTTGAAACAATGTTTTTAGATTTGAAAGAACTTCTAGTTTGTTTTCCAAATTGACATGCATCACATATTTTATTATTTTCAAAATCTAGTTTAGGTAATCCTTTAACTAAATCCATTTTAATTAGTTTTGAAATAAGGTGTGTGCTTGCATGACCTAATCTACGATGCCACAACCAACTAATTTCATTTATGTTAGCATTGTCAGCAATTAAGCAATGATCACTCAAAGATAATTTTTCTAGATCAACCAAGTAAACATTGCCATGTCTATAACCAGTAAATACAATGCTATCATCAATAGAATTAGTTACAGTGCATACAGAAGATTTAAATGAAACATTAAAGTTTTTATCACATAATTGACTTATACTATTAGATTATGCTTCAAACCATCAACATAAAGTACATTATCAATAAATGTAGATGGAGTTATACGACTTTACCAAGGCCCATAATTTGACCTTTACCGTTATCGCCAAACGTAACAACTCCACCTTTCTTTTCTTCTAGGGTGATGAATTCATCTTTGTCACCCGTCATATGTCTTGAGCAGCCACTATCAAGGTACCACTTTTTCTTTGATCTTTTGGCTACAAGACATTCCTGCAACATAATTTAAACTTTATGTTTAGGTACCCAAGCTTTCTTGGGTCCTTCATGGTTAGCAGCAACAAAAATTGTTCCTTTCGGAACCCATATTTTCTTAGCTTTAACATTTAACTTGTTGTTATTATTTAACGTTTTGCATTCAAATGATTTATGACCTTTTTCATTACATTTGAAACAAGTTATATTACTTTGGTTGGCTTTTATAAAAATATTCTTTAAAGATTTTTGTTTCCTTAATGTGTTATATCCTAAACCTGCTTTGTCAAAAACAGCTTTTTGACTATCTAAGATCATGTTAAGTTTAGTTGAACTTAAGTGAATTTCTCAACAATGTCTTTATATTTTTTAACATCTTTCTTAAGAGAGTCATTTTCTTTAACTTGCTGTTCTTTTCTAAAGCTAAAGTTTCTAATTGATCTTTTAAATCTTTTGTTGAGTTTTTAGTTTCAGATTTTAACAAATCTATTTCTTGATTAAGATTATCTCTTTCTTTGCTAAGTTCTTCTTTTTCATTAGTTAAGTTCTTAACTTCTAAAGCTAATTCATTTTTACTTTTAGCTAAGCTAATATTGTCATTTTTCAAAAACTTATACTTCTTTTTCAAGGATTTAAAATCAATCATAAGTTCATTGAAAGCCTCAAACATTTCATCAAATGTAAATTCATCATTTGAGTTTTCAGAACTTACCTCATTGTCGTTGTCGTCGTCGTTGGCCATGAAGCAGATATTAGCAACTTCTTTTTGTTCTTCTTCTTCGGAAGAAGATCTTCACTATCAGTCCAAGTTGCCATGTATGCTTTCTTCTTTTTCTTGTAGGCCTTTTTCAGTAAAGGACAGTCATATCTAAAGTGCCCTGGCTTTTTGCACTCATAACATACTAAGGGCTCTTTTTCTTTTTCTTTCTCCTTGTCCTTTCCTTATCCTTTTCTCCTTCAATTCTTGCTCCAAATTTCTTTTTATGGAAGGGCCTTTTTCTCATAAACTTTCTGAATTTTTTGGCCAAGAGAGCAGTTTCCTCATCATCTTCATCATTACTTTCACTGCTGCTCTCTTCCATTTCTGCAGTCTTGAGGGCAAGTGTTTTC
The DNA here is from genome assembly GCA_900491605.1 of Calamus simplicifolius. Classification (NCBI taxonomy): domain Eukaryota; kingdom Viridiplantae; phylum Streptophyta; class Magnoliopsida; order Arecales; family Arecaceae; genus Calamus; species Calamus simplicifolius. The sequence goes on along the minus strand of UESW01001676.1, from coordinate 139,017 downwards.
CTTCTTTTTGTTCCTCCTCAACATGCTGCTTCATTGTTAACTCGTGGGTCATTAAGGATCCTAGAAGCTCCTCTAAAGGTAATGCATTGAGGTCCTTTGCTTCTTGGATGGCAGTGACTTTGCTTCCCACGATCTTGGTAGTGACCTAAGAATTTTGCGCACAAGCTCAGCATTAGAATAAATTCTACCAAGACTTTTTAAACCATTCACAATATCAGTGAATCTAGTGAACATGCATGTGATGGTTTCAGTTTGTTCCATAGTAAATAATTCATATTTATGAACCAAAATATTTATTTTGATTCTTTTACTTGGTTTGTTCCTTCATGAGTTATTTCCAACCTATCCCAAATTTCTTTTGCGGAATTACATGTTGAGATTCGGTTGAATTCATTTGAGTCTAAGGAACAATATAAAATATTAATGGCTTTAGCATTTAGTTGTGCCATTCTCCTATCATTATCATTCCAATCCCTTTCGGGCTTAGGAACAATAGTGCCATCAATAAGTGTGTGGGTGTACTAGGTCCATTTATTATTACTCCCCACAATTCATAGTCAAGCTTGAATGAATATTCTCATTCTAGCTTTCCAATATGAATAGTTGGTTCCATTAAATAAAGGAGGTCGATTCGTAGAATGACCTTCAGCAAAACATGAACCACTTTGTGTTGCCATAAGGATCTTTAGCCCTTGATCGTGAGATCAAATTCTAAATGAGCACTTGCTCTGATACCAATTGTTGGCCCAGATGGCAACCCAAGAGGGGGGGGGGTGAATTGGGTTCTTAAAAATTTAAGACTTTTTAACTTTAAACTGATTTGCTCAAGATGTGCAAGTGAGTGAAATTAACTAAAAGCAATGCACAAGCAAAATAAAGAGAGATAGAGAGAGAGAAAATATAGCACGGCAAACACAAGATAATTTTATAGTGGTTCGGTGCAACCAACACCTACGTCCACTCCCAAGATTCACTTGGGTCCACACTATAATCTCTCTAGATTACAGCCGAGTTGTTTTCCAAGCTCACAACTCAAACTTGTTGTTTTCCGGGTGCACAACGAACCCAGCTGGTTTTAACTCGGGCTTACCAGCACAAAACCCTACACGTTGTTTTTCACGGGCTCACAACTAACCCAACACAAGCACTCCGGCTTGCAACGAGGTATATCAACCTCCACTGATTCAATCCACTGATTGAATCAGCAAACAATCAAAATAATCAGAGTTTAAATGAAATGCTCCCCTTGAGCAAATATACAAATTAAGTATAAAATAAAGAGTTAGAAAAGCCTGATAGTATTGCAGATGGAGTGGCTTTGGCTTTCTTCCTTCTTCTCTTTAACTCCTCTTGAAGTGTTGAATCACGCCTCAGCAAGATTCTTGACCGTTGAAGACTTTGGAGTTGAGATGAAGCTTTTTCTCCTTTTGAAAATCCTTCGATTTGATCTTTGAAACGCTTGTGGATTTTCTTTTGACTCTTGTGGATTGAAGAGATGGAGCAGACGAATCTTCCTCTTTGATTTCACTCCTTTTGAATCACTCTATTTTGAGCTAAAAAGATTTTCCTATGAAAGCTCTGTTTTTCCCTCTTTTTGAAAGATATTCTTTTCTCTCTTTTTGATTTTTCTTGATTGTTTTGATTTGAAAAGAGCTCCTCTATTTATAGAATCTGCAAAATATATCCGTTAGAGACAAGGAAAAATAGCCGTTATTCAAAAATCTTACCGTTGGGGCTGATGTGTCATCGTTAAAAATCGCGCCTAGATTTCGCGGAGTCGACTCGAGCTCTGTGGGAGTCGGCTCGAAGTCGATTACTAAAAATAGAAACATTTTAAACATTAGAGGGTCGACTCGCGAAAACTAAAGTGTCGGCTCCAGAAAAGCGGGAGTCGACTCGAGGAAAATGGGGAGTCGACTCGAGAAGTGCTCAAAAAACATGGTTTCTATTGTTTGAGCGGAGTCGGCTCGCACAGACAGGAGTCATCGCAAAGAGTCAGGGGTCGACTCTTGAAAACCAAGGGTCGACTCGAGAAAATCAGAAAACTCTGTGGCTTACAGGAGTCGACTCGGAAACCCTTGAGTCGGCTCGGGAGCGATACAAAAATCAGAAAAATATTCTGATAGACTTTAAAACTTGTCCCAAATAAATTTAAATGTCAAAGTGACTTGAATACATTAAATATGACATTAAGCATGGATTCAAGACATGTTTCAAGAATTCATCGATTGAATTATAATGTGTAAAAATTCCTTTTTGAAATCTTTTAAGCATAGAGCTTGAAACTCCTTTTTCTAATAGATTCAAAACTCATTAATTTAACCACTGAGAGTCCATTCCTTTCAATTTGAATAAGCTCAAGGTTTTTGATAAGTAAACTCATTGTATTCTTTAAGATACTTATGGCTTTTTGGAAATCATCAAAATCAATAAAGTTGAGGCAATTATGTTTCAATAATTTCTCAACATTCCCGTCGCCTTAGGCCCTCGCCTTCCCTCCGTCGACTCTGGTTCCTTCGTTCTGTCACCGCTGCAGCCGTGCTTCCCTGCATCTTCTACCGTCGCCGTTCATTCTCGTCGTCCTCTGCTGCCGCCGTGGCCTCAACGTCGACCTCCTCTCTTGTCTCCGTTCTCCACCGCTACCCCTGTTCCCAGTCATCATCACGGTAAACCTTCGCCAAGTCCCTCTGTCTCATCGTCCTTCCTCCCTGGTAGCTGGCAACCGCCGATGGAATCGACAAGTCATGGTGTTTGGTGTGGTGATTTGGTCATGCGGACCGTTCCCTCACAGAAAAGACACGAAGGTGAAGCCTTCTCTGTTGGGCTGAAAATGGGTGGGCCTTGGAAAATAGTAATGACCATCTGGGTTAATGGGTTGGGCTGCCCTAGTGGGTCATGGGCTGGGCTAATGACTGCTTGGGCTGATGATGGGCTGATGGCTTAGTTAGTTGGGCTAGCCAGTTAAGCAGGCCCAAATTGAAAGAGTGATTCAAAGCTCATCGTATTATTTGAGCTTGCGTTTGAATCAGTTGCTGGACTATTAAACCAGGAAACTAGTTTTGGCCTAAGTAATCTTATTATTTTGTAGAAATTAATCGATGGGTTAGTCATGAGTTAATTAAATTTATTATTTAGTGACCCAAATTAAGGTCAGGCTAATTGTCTGATTAGTTAGTGGTTATTTTATTTGAAAATTGATTATTGTATACTTTGAGGTAATTAAGCATAGATAAGCAGGAGTATTTTTGTAAATATAGTCAAGTCAATGAGAATGTGTAGTATTAGAAATAATTAAATATGGGTTAAAAATAATTAAGTAAAAGTTAGTAATCATTGAATTAAAGGAATAAAATGGTTATTTTTGAATTTTGGGCTAGAGGGATAAAATGGTAATTTTGTAATTATGATGAATTAATTAATAGTTTATGTTGAATTATAGATGATCATTGATTATTATTTTGCATTGAGGAGCATTTGGAATAGCAATCTCATACAAGAATTCTACATTATAAAGTTGCATAATATGTTTTTATGACTTGCATGTATCATAATTTATTATTGGTTTTCTCTTCATGATTTGAATTAAGCATTATGAATTATTGCGGATTTGCGTATGTATGGTGGTATATTATTTTGTTATAAATGGTTTTGGTTTAATTTGATTTACGGTTATTTTGATGGTAGTACGGTGTGGCTTGATTGAGAGATATATGGAGTTATGATGGAGGTGGATTGTTGTAGCTTAGTTGAGGTATATGTGGTGGATTTATAATAGATGTGGCATGGTGTCGCTTGGTTAAGGATATTGGTGTGTTTGAAGGGTACTGTTGGTGTATATTACTAGTAAAAAAAGTCTTTGTACATCGCCTTCGGTGCAGAATGGTCTGCACCGAGCACGGTGATTCGCTCGCACGCGAGCGTGCACCGAGGGCCCGCATAAGAGTCCCGCATCACTAACGAGCGGGCCTATAGTGGGCAAATCACCATGCCCGATGCAGGCCATCATGCACCAGGGCAGTGTATAAAATCTTTTTCGCACTAGTTTTAGCGATGAAGGATGGAGTCCTTACTCGCTTAGACTTGTGGCACCAGGGAAGGGTATAGGGCCATTGGAGGCTAGTGTAAAACAAAGTCATGGTACATGATATGGCTAGATTCATTATGTAAGGCACTAGTATATAAACGAACCTGAGCAGAAGAAGTATCGCTTGATGATGTCTTGCGTACGGACAAGGGGACCTAGTCGACTTATTACATACTAAGGGGGGGAGGGTGAGTTGCTTAGTGATGTCTTGCATACTGATGCATGGATGAATAGTATGTGTTGATGGGTAATTGTGGTCATATGAATGGTTGCCGTTATGTGGATGGTTTGGATATGGCTATGGTCACATGAATGGCTTGAATGTGGTTGTGGTTACATGGATGATTTGGTTATGGATGTGATTATCTTAGATTGTGGTTATTTTGCTTAGTGTGGTCATCTTGCTTTTATTTGTTTGATTGTGGATGTGGTTATTTTGATAGTTGGTATTTATTCTGATATATAGATTTTATTATCTTTTTAGATAGTTATATTTGTGTGTCCGATGTTCTTTGTTCAACCATATTTTAGTTATATTAAAATGTTTTATTAGTATATTTATGATGGTATGTGGAGAAGTTTTTTTTGAAAACTCCTCCAACAGCATGAATGAAAAAAGTTGACACAAATTACACTCATCGATTTCCACATTGTCAAAATAAAGAAAAATTTAAAATAAAAAATATTATGGAAGACTAATAGAGAAAAAAGATGTAGTCAATTTTTAAGAAAGAAAATAATGTTGAAATAGAGACCATCCATTTTTATGCATGATTTTCACCATCACTCTGCAACTAATAGAGCATGAGAGAGCCTAATCATAGGGTGGCATGATAGATGTAAGAGAGAGAGAGAGAGAGAGAGAGAGAGAGAGAGAGTGAAGTGAAAGAGTGGGCATGTAGTTGAGTATGAGAGATGGAGAAGTGTCTTAGGTATTAGCTACCATCAAATGCTCCTCGTTTCCTTTTTTTTATCTTTAAAATCTTTTAATTCTAACATTTTATATGTAGAATCTATGATAATATTATCCCTTGGGTTCAACCTGCCATTAAACTTTAGAACTAAGTGCTCGTCTTGTATTTTCTTAAAAAAAAGCTTTATATTTGGATTCCAAATATATTTTTTTCCTTCACAAATATGGACAAAACAGCTTTCCAACCCTATCCTCTCCCACCAAATATCGGGAGTGGTCATGGATGAAAACTGCGCAAATTCTCTGCTTCAAGATGAGGAATGTTGACTCCCCTTTTTTCCCTCCCTCTAGAATGAATTGAGATGGTTTCGCAAACTGCTCACTCTGGCGGCATTGTCATTCATTATGACTTCATTGGTGTGGTGTTACAGTATATAACTAGGAACCATCTGCCACCAGATCCTTACAGGGCTTGCGATGGAACCGGAGAAAGCTCCTGCCATGAAGGATCAAGAAAGCAGCAGTCTGAACAATGTCCCTTGAGGGAACCACAGCCTTGGTCACTGGAGGCACCAAAGGAATTGGGTGAGTCATTCTTTTTAATCAAATGTAATGGTCTCTACCTTACCAATTCTTGCTTGGTTGATACACTCGATTGAATTAAAATATAGAAAACACATAAAAGTTCAAGATAGGTTTGATACATCAAAAAACTTGCATAGAAAAATCACATATGCTAATGCACATGATTAGTTCTAACTTCTAACATAATTTTTATTACTATGTATTATTTCATATTATTTAAATAATCTAATTTTTGATGAGTTAATATTATAGGCTCAAATCATATGATTTTTTTATATACAAATGATTTTTAAATAGTAAATCACATCGAATAAATAATTTAATCCTATGGCCAGGCCATTTATGTGATGGTTTTATGATTTGCCTTCTATTTTTTCTTTTCGAATAAATAATTTAATTTTGGAATTTTTTTATCATATATATAAGTATGGGCAAGATACACTGGTTCATAAAAGAAAAGTTTGACAAAAAAGGAAAATCATGAAGATCCTCAAAACAAAAAAATAGAAATGAAAGATTCTTGTTGCGCATATAAAAGGGCCTCCCTGTTCGTCCCTCTTCTTCAACCAGATCTCATGGCCGAAATGCAGCCTTTAGCCAGCCCTACTAACTTGTCATTAATACTATAGTTAGCCTTCTTCGCAGCAACTTTGGTACCGGCTAACGACTTCGGGTCAGGATTTCATAAAATGGTTTTTAACTGTCTCACTCTTGGTAAGGTTATCCATCTTTTTCTTGCATTTTTTCTGGTGCCCTATTTCATGGCATTCTCGAGCGACCCACCCGCCTACATTGTGAAGCACATCAAGTGGGCCACACTGGTTTGGTCCCTCGCCTTCAGCCTCGGGACTGTTCTCTACTTGGCGACCTAATGGCTAAGTTCATCTCATATCGTCTTAAATATGCTTTGTAGTATTTTGTCTATGTTTTATTGCATCCAGATTAAGTGAATAAAAAGGGCGTGTGTGTTGTGTTTTTAACTGTCTCATTTCATAAAATTCATAAAATGGTTTTTAGCTGAAGAATTTTCCAGGTATGGCTTCTGTTATCTTCAGCAATTGTTTCCATCCATTTTCTACTTCCGTTCAAAACCAATTAGAAAATGCTTCTTAATTAGCAGTTTTTCAAATGCTTACTGTATTACCACAAATGTAGTAGCAATTAATTGTATTAATTTTTGCTTGAATTATTTGTACTTAAAACCCACTTATAAGTTGCAACATCTAGTGACAATGGATCATCTTTCTTTTCATAAAAGGCATCGCTCAAAAATCAGGAGCAACAAACACCACAACACACGCCCTTTTTATTCACTGAATCTGGATGCAATAAAACATAGACAAAATACTACAAAGCATATATAAGACGATATGAGATGAACTTAGCCATCAGGTCCCCAAGTAGAGAACAGTCCCAAGGCCAAAGGCGAGGGACCAAACCAGTGTGGCCCACTTGATGCGCTTCACAATTTAGGCAGGTGGGTCGCTCGAGAATGCCATGAAATAGTGCACCAGAAAATTTAATAGGGCACCAGAAAAAGTGCAAGAAAAAGATGGATAACCTTACATAGAGTGAGACAGTTAAAAACCATTTTATGAAATCCCGATCCGAAGTTGTTAGCCGGTACCAAAGTTGCGGCGAAGAAGGCTAAATGTAGTATTAATGGAAAGTTAGTAGAGCCAGCGAAAGGCTGCATTTCGGCCATGAGATCTTGTTGAAGAAAATGGACGAACAGGAAGGCCCTTTTAAATGCACAACAAGAATCTTTCATTTCTATTTTTTTTTGTTTTGAGGATCTTCGTGATTTTCCTTTTTTTGTCAAACTTTTCTTTTTTGAACCAGTGTATCTTGCCCGTACTTATATATATGATAAAAAAATTCCAAAATTAAATTATTTATTCAAAAAGAAAAAATAAAAGGCATATCATAAAACCATCACATAAATGGCATGGCCATAGGATTAAATTATTTATAGCTCGCTACCAATGCCGCCCGGCCCTCTGCTCACCGTCGACCTCTTTCCTGTTCTCTCTACCATCACCATTGCCGTACTGTCGCCGTGGCCGCCTCCTCCGCTCACGGCTTCTCCTCCCCTCTCATCGCTGCCCTCGCCTTCCCTCCTTCCCTCCATCGACTCTGGTTCCTTCTTCCCGTCGCCGCAGGCCCTCGCCTTCCCTCCATCGACTCCGGTTCCTTCTTCCCGTCGCCTTAGGCCCTTACCTTCCCTACGTCGACTCTGGTTCCTTCGTCCCGTCACCGATGCAGTTGTGCTTCCCTGCATCTTATACCATCGCCGTTCATTCTCGTCGTCCTCTGCTGCCGCCGTGGCCTCACTGTCGACCTCCTCTCTTGTCTCCGTTCTCCACCGCTACCCCAGTTCCCAGTTGATACGGCTGACCAACTCCTCTGGGTGGTGTTATAACCTTTTGCGCGATTTCCGAAATAATGATGTGACAGCTAATCCCAGAGATGGAATCTTGGCTCCGGCCTCCAGCGACGGCCTTCGGTCTTTGGCTCCGGCCTTTGGCTCCGGCCTCCAGCGACGGCTCCGGCCTTTGGCTCCGGCCTCCGGTCTTTAGCTCCGGCCTTTGGCTCCGGCCTTCAGCGACGGCTCCGGCCTTTGGCTCCGGCCTTTGGATCTGGCCTTCGGCCTTTGGTCTGGCCTCCAGCGATGGCTTCGGCCTTTGGCTCCGGCCTTTAGCTCCGGCCTCCAGCAACGGCTCCGGCTTTTGGCTCCGGCCTCCAGCAACGGCTCCGGCCTTTGGCTCCGACTCTAACTTGGTACCTTTCCTACATACACTATGACCCACTTCAGGTAACAGATCCTGAGATTCGAGATCTGTTACTGTATACCTCGCTCACCGAAATCATGGGCGAGTGCTAGCACCCAGCAGTTACCGCCACAAGCAGCCCCCATCCAGCAACAGCTTACCCACTTGCCGTTCGAAGGAGCTTATCCTAACAAGGAAGATTCGACGGTTCAAAATAGAATGAAAATAAAGGAACTTCCCATACAGGTATAAAAGGACCCTGAGCTCAATAGAAAAGGGGATCTCTCTCGATCTCTCTCTCTCTACTACACTACTGATCGACAAGTTGACTAACTTGAGCGTCGAGGGTCCTCGCCAAGAATACCGGCCCGGAGACTTCTTGCAGGTTTTCAAAGGAGGAAGACGACCTCTCCACCCCATTTGGAGGCCCACAATAGATCTCAGCATGCCCGGCGCTCATCACCGGTGATTTGTCCGCATCAGATTGGCGCACCAGGTAGGGGGCTCGCACGCGGGGAAGGCGAAAGTTCTCCATGTGACCCCACTGATTCTGCAAGGAAGACGATGGTGACAACACGAGCACAGGAGGCTTCCACCAGCCAGGCCGTGGAGCGCATTCCGCAGGCTGAGCAATCGGAGGCCAACCTCCGTGTTCCGCCCCCTGCACAGATGAGCCCACCTGACCGGCTTGAGGTTCTGGCTCACCAAGTCCAGACCTGATGACAATGGTACGGGGACTGTAGGAACACTGCTTTGCTGCTGCACCTCAACCCCCTCCGCCTGTGAAGGGGTGCGGGGGATAACTCAATCTCATCAAGGTGGG